>LZPO01027564.1:101049-112039 GCA_001675575.1 Neotoma lepida
CCTGCCTCTGCCTCCCAAGTGCTGGGATTAAAGGCGTGCGCCACCACTGCCCGGCTTGGAAGTCAGTTTTAAGCTGTATCTAGATAGAGGAAGAGGAATTCAGGCAGGTAGAATGAGAGGCATCAGGAAGGAAAGAGGAAGATTCTGGATGATAGGACCAGCTGTTTATTAAGAGTATTAGTCAACATATTATTAGTCAATGTATTATTGATGTTTAGAAACATCAATAATAATAATAGTTTATCCTGTGCCAGCCTGTGTATAAACTGTGGGCTCTGGAAATCAGCATAGTGTGTCTATGGGAGTATGGATGAATATACCATGTAGCCTGGCCCATGCCCACTTTCTTGTTTGTCTTGAAATAGGTATGGATGCACATTTTTTTTGCTTCTTTGGGTTGGTTTTTTTGAGGCTTTGCATTCAACTTTGAAATTCATTCTTTATGTTTTTCTAGTCACCGTCACTCTTTGTATTCCTTGTCTTGCTGAGGGATCGTGAACACAGAGTTTGGTTTCAGACTTGAGCTTGTACCTTTCAAGGAGGCTTCCCTCCTGCGTGAGCCTGTTTCCTGATCTGTCAAATTGGAATAACTATATGTCTCCTTTATTGACCTGTTTTCAGTTATATTTCCTGGAAAATGGCTGAGAATGGTTCAGCACGGGGCTGTAGGAAGTAGGCAGCACATTTTTCCTCTTGTCCTGCAGCTGCTTTGGATTACTCTCATAAAAGTAGTGAGCAGAAAAAAATGCCAGTCTGGGGCTTTTATTTAGAGGCTTTGTGGGCTGTAGTAGTTGGAGTCCAAGCATCATTTATTAACGCTTTTCTGTGATTCAGTGGGATATATTTAGCAAGGTGGCACAGTCACTTCCTAAAGCAACAAAATGAGTTACCACAAACTGATGGACTGAACAGAAGCTTGATCTCTCACAGTCCGGGAACACACTCCCCATTGCTAGATCTCCTTCACGAAGACTGCTACTTTGATTAGTTCATTTTATTTTTAACTATGTGTGTGTGTGTGTGTGTGTGTGTGTGTGTGTGTGTGTGTGCGTGTGTGCACATTAGTGCAGTGCCTGTGGAAATGAGAAGAGTGTGTCAGATCCCCTGGAGCTGGACTTGAAGGCAGTTGTGAGTTTCCCAATGTGGGTGATGGGAAATGGACTCAGACCCTTTGGAAGAGCAGTATGAACTCTTAACCATGGATCGGTCTCTCCAGTCCCATTTTATTATTTCTTAAATGTCCTTGTAGACACGNACACATGTACACACACACCCTTAAAGTTCTCTCACTTGTTCTCCAAGTTGCTCTACAAATTGCCCTCCAATTTGCTTTATTCACTTTAATGGCATATTTTGACAGTTTTTACACTTTATATAGATGTACCTCTTATTTTTAAATATCTTAGTATTGTTCTGCTCTAAGATGTCCCACACTTTCCATAAATTTATCTGTTAAATTTTGCATTTGAATGGTTTTTGCTTTTGCAGGGAATCATACAGTGAATAAAGCATATTTGAAGAACAAATTCCCAACAACTGAAAGCTGTGCTCCAGGCTTGAACATTGAATGTTTCTGTTGACCAGTGCTTTGTCTGGCCACCAGTGTAGGTGAGAATGACTGCCACACTCTTGCTGACCTTAGTGCTGTCAGCTACTTCATGGCCCTTGATGGACAGGAGCTGTGGTTTTCATGGACTCTTTCTGTCACTTTCCTTAGGGTGTCTGCTTTTAGTGCCATCAGAGCCCCCTTCTCAAATGTTAGGAAAGACTACCTAAATTATTTTGTTTTTGCACTAAAATGGTTTTGAGTTTTGGTAATTTAGGAATCTGTAAAATATAAAAAGATTATGAAGATAAAGCTCCTTCCGCTACTCTTTTCCCTTTCTCCAGTAAGGTTAAGTAATTTTGCTTCTGATGGGTCCTTCTAGATATTAAAAAATTGAATTAATCATTTAGTTAATGTTATGTGTATGTGCCCGTGGAGGCCAGAGTTGACATTGGGTGTCTTCCTTGATCACTGTCTCATTTAACCTGGTGCTCACTATTCAGCTGGACTTTCTAACCAGTGAGCTCCAGGGNTCTGCCTGTCTCCAGCTCCCAGTGCTAGGGTTCTGGACACTGTGGTGCTGTTCCCAACTCTTTTATGGAGGTGTCGGAATCTGAACTTAATTTGTCATGCTTGTGTTGCAAGCAAAATTCTGAGCCAGAATTTATGTATATATAAACAATGCATATTTACATTCTTAGTCAATAATTGTCTACTTATTATTTATGTATTATTTATTTTATCAGAAAAGGGAGCATAATACACACAGTATTCTGCACCTGCTTTCTTCAAATATATTTTGAAAATGATTCCATATCAGCACATAGAGATCATCTAATGTATTTTTGTAAAAAATATTATATAGTGTGTTATTGTGAGTGTGGTGTGATGGCTNATGTTATTTGTCAGCTTGACAGAATCTGGGAGATGGGAGATGGGCTTCTGGGCATGCCTGTGGGGGATTCTCTTGTTACTTTAATTGAGATGGGAAGACCTGTCCACTGTGGGTGGCACTATTTGCCCAGGTGAGATCCTGGACTGTGTTAGTGGAGAAAGGGAACTGAACATGCATTCTTCCCATCTACTTCCTTATTGTGGTGCCATGTGACTAATGTGATCAGCTGCCTCGAGTTCCTGGTGCCTTGAGTTCCCTGCCATGATGGACTACATAATGTGAGCTGTGAGCTAAAAGAAAGCAGTTCTCCTGTAAGTGGCTTTTGTCAGGGACTACTCTTCAGATCGTAAAACAAGCTCTTTGCTGGGTGTTGAGGTAGGTCCCAGATTGAAGCTGTGTGTATGCATGATCTAGATATCAACAGATTTCTCCCTAGAATAGTGAAGACGATCTAAAATTTATACTTACATATTCTCAATGCTTCATTAAAGATGGGACAACTGATGCAGTAGAAGGCACTGACTGAATGAACTTAGGCAAATATGCACACCTGTGTGATCTAGGAAGCTTACTCAGACACTTTGTTGGCAGCATCTTTTTGTTCCATGTGGCCATAGACCTAAACTTCCATGCTCTTTCTCTCACCTGGGAGCCTATTTCTTACTCTATTAAAAAAATTATGGGTATGAGTGTTGGTCTATAGGCATGCCCATGTTTAGTGCCATGGAGTCCAGAACAGGGCACCAGGTTTCCCTGGAATCTGGAGTTACAGATGGTTGTGAGAGACCATGTAGGTCTGGGAACTGAATATGGGTCCTCTGCAAGAGCAGACAGTGCTCTTAACCACTGAGCCATCTCTCCAGCCCCTGGGCACCTATTTCCTGTGATCGTTCCCCTTCAAGNCCTGCTGTAGTAGGATCAGGCCTTTCAGGCTTGAAGCTGCGGCGTCTTTCCTGTCCTTTGGTATCTCTACTACTGCAGCTGCAGAGTTCTGTGCTTTTACAGATCTTGTGACTTGATAAGGCTCATCCACACACACAGGGTAATGTTACTGTCTTAAGGTACACAAAAATAAATCTATAAAGTGGGGCTGGAGAGATGGCTCAGTGGTTAGGAGCACTGGCTGTTCTTACAGAGGACCTAGGTTCAGTTCCCAGCAGCCACATGGCAGCTCACAACTGTCTGTAACTCCAGTTCCAGGGAATTTGACATCCTCACACAGACATACATGTAGGCAAAACACCAATGCACATAAAATAAAAATCAATCAATNAAAAAATTAAAAAAGAAATCTATAAAGTTTCTTTGGCTGTGTGATGTATTCACAGATGCTGGTCTAGTGACTTGGGTGTGGACAGCTTTGGAGCATCCATTATTTGGCCTACCACAGAGTGTGAAGGGGAAACTTCTTTTCTAGGTTCTACCAAGTGATGAATCATTCCTTTCAGTTTATTTAAAAGCTACCTTTATCCACAGAGAATTATTTGATGTCATATATTTATTTCTGGATATTCTATGCTGTTCCATTCACTTGCTTATTCTTTTACATATTAGTACCACTTCAAAAAATGTAGGTAAGTTTCTACAAATACATTAAAAAATGCTAAAGAATATTTTACCTTAATATTTCTCTTATTAAAAATACCTCGGCTACTCTGGCTTATTTAATCTCTTAGATGAACTTGAGATATATTTCATTGATTTCTTTATACATCTTTGTCAAAGTTAAAAAATCAGATTTGGGGCTGGTGAGATGACTCAGTAGGTAAGGGCAGTGTCAGGCTTGATGACCTGACTGATCCCTGGAAGCCCATGATGAAAGGAGAGAACCAACTCTTGCAAGTTGTCCTCTGATTTCCAATCATGTGCCAAAGCACAGCCCCCCCATAGATAAATGAATGTAATTAAATTTTAAATCAAATTTTGTTGAAATATAATCATTAATAAAGGAAGATCTGACATTTTATAATTATGAATTTCCCCAGACAGAAATGCAGGGTATTTGTAAAAGTCGAGACTGTGATAGGTGAGTTAAAATTTATTTTATTTTTCCTATAAATCAATCTTGCAAACTTAAGAGTGTTCATAGCTATTTAATAAACATTATCTTTAAAAGTCTCTATAGGAATTACATGTATATGTTTACTAAATTTAGTATATTTTTATTCTAGTTTTTCTTTCAAAATCTCTTTCCTCAGGTTGGACAGATACAAGTTATTTTAGTCCTGTGTTGATTTCAGCTTGTAAACGCCAAGTCATACAGCAGTGTCAAGTTAATTAACCTCCCTAGGAGTCCTGCTTTTGCTTTTCTCACAGGGTGAGCTGTTCCATTTGTAATCTGAAATTTAATGAAAAACATATTTTGAAGTAGTGCTTAGCCAAGGGATAAGAGTGAGTCAGTCTGAGGTGAGTCAAGTCCTAGTCTGAGTGTCAGGGGACATTTATGATCTAAAAATTGACTGTATTGAAAATCTGCACAGCAACAAGCTAAGTCTGGAACAAACCAGTAAAATTAGGCCTTTTCCCATCCTGCTCTCAAACAACAAACAAACAAACAAATTGTTTCATGAAATCACGTCAGAACATTTTCTTCATGTTTGCTTTGCATTGTCAACAGTGGTTTTTTTGGATCGCATTTTGGTTTTGCTAGTCATTGCTCATCTTTTAAAGGGAATAGGTAGAAAAGACACTTAGTAGTTTGGAGAAGCTGTGGAGTGGTAAACACATTTCTAGTTGCCATGCTCTGGGTGCAGAGAGGTCATGCTCTAGGAGACATGGGTTAAGTTTGCTTAGCACAGCATATGACCCCTACATTTTAGTCCAAATTGTGGTTCAAGGAGTTGTACCAAGAGAACTTAGCCCATGATCACAGGTATTACTTTTTCTACATTAAGGGATAGTCAGAATGGAAAGAAGCATGGTGCTCAAGGTGGCCACAGGATAGATCAGAGAGCACAGAAATACCCAGCCCTGGATGTTCATACATTGGTTGCACAGGGGGTGGAGACTAAATTTTCCACTTAGTAAAACAATATTTTGACGTTTCACCTGGGTGACAGTTCTACCCAGAACTGCACTCCCCAGTAGGACTTTTTGCTCTGATGGAATAGTTTAGAACCACTCTTTTAAAAGAACAGTAGTAGCTACTAGCCATGTAGCCATGGAACATTTGAGATGCGGTTTGAGTGATTGGAGAGTGGGAACTTTATGCTGGAGATGGCCTGGATATTAAGAGTGCTTCTTGCCGGGCGGTGGTGGTGCACACCTTTAATCCCAGCACTCGGGAGGCAGAGGCAGGCGGATCTCGTGAGTTCGAGGCCAGCCTGGGCTACCAAGTGAGTTCCAGGCTCTAGCAGAGGACCTGGGTTGGATTCCTAGCACCCACACGACAGCTCACATCCACCTATAATTCCATTTCCAGGGAACCCAATACCCTTTTCTGATCTTGGTCATATGCACATGTAGTCAAACAATCATCACATATAAAAATACATATTGAAAAATAATGGGTGCTTTGATTGTATTTTATCTGATTTGAAGTGTTAGTATCTGTATTTGGCTAGTGGTACCATATTGGACAAGCTGTTCTTAGAACAGCATAGTAGCTAGATAGAACGGCAGTAGCCAGAGCAAAGCCACTGTGCTGTTAACTCTAAGAAATAGCTAGGCAATAAGGACACTGGCTCATTTGGAGACACCTTGCTGTTGGAAACCCTCCAGCTTCTGTCACTCTTTTCTTTGAATAGCTACTGTTATAGAGCCACATACTGACCTCTCCCCTCCCTCTACTCCCATTTCTCACCAGTGGGACTCAGGAGGTCTACTTGAGGGAAAGTTTTATTTATTCATAAGCAGTGAGTGGTGACAGAGAGCCAGGTAGCTCTTCTCATCCTCCTTTTCTTGCCTTTAGGACAATGCTAGAGTTTCTTCATCCTCGAGGGACGAGCATGATGGCATACACAAAGCCAGATGGTGTCACAGAAAGAAGAGGTGTGCTTTTCCTGTCTAGCTTCTGGTTATGTGAGAAAATTACCCCTCTTGGTTCAAACACTGTCATATGTTCTGGGAACCAAATGCATCCTAACTGGTGCACACTCATAAATATAAGTCCAGAACTTATATAAGTCCTGGGAGTTTCTGTGCTCTGTCCTCTTCCTTCGAGGTTTGGCTTTCTGCTTAGTGCAGAAGGACATTTAGGGCCATATAGCTACACACCTCAGTACTTAGGTTCATAGCCTTCATTCCACATTGCCTGAAGTAGCTCTTCTCTGGAAACTTAGAAAGTAATTTTTTTAAAAAGGTCCTGCTGCAGAGCTGGGAAGATGGCTTAGTGAAATGATTCTCAACCTGTGGGTCACAACCCCTGGACCAACCGACCATTTCATAGGGGTTGCATATCAGATATCTTGCATATCAGATACTTATATTATGATACATAACAGTAGCAAAAATACAGTTATGGAGTAGCAATAATTTTATGATTGGGGATCACTACAACATGAGTTGTATTAAAGGGTCACAGCATAAGGAAGATGCAATGCTTGCTGTGCAGGCATTAGACCTGGGGCCCATCCCCAGAACCTATGTAAAAAATCCGTACTAAGTGCTTCATGCTTGTAATCCTAGCCCCCAAGAAGCATAGATGGATGGATCCATGCAGCTTGCTGGCCAGCCAGTCTAGCTAAATTTGTAAGACACAGGCCAATCAGAGATCATGTCTTTAAAAAAAAAAACAAGATAAAATAAACAAGGTGGACAGTATCTAAGGAAGAACACCCTAGATTTTCCTCTGACACATACATGCATGGACACCTACTCCTGTTCACATGAACATGCGTACACATTAACCACCCATCCCTAGAAAAAATACCCCCTACTGTCTCAGAGTCCTTCAGAAAACATCTCTTTAGTCCTTCAAAAAAAAAGTCTACACTCAGTACTGAACCAATCTCTGGCAGGGAGATACAGTTTGCTCATCAAACCCTTGGCAACCAGAGTAGAGCCAGCTTCTCTTAATGCCAAGGGACTTGGCAGTGGAAGGAGATAATAGAAGCAAAATTGGGCTCAGCTAAGCGGGAGTAGCTACTTTAAAGGGCACAAGGATGGCTCATTTCAGCCAAATGGAGAGAATATGTCAGCTTCCTAAGTTCCAAACATCATTGTTGTTAAGTGTCAACTGTCACATTTCTGCCATAAAAGTTTAACCTATTTTTAGTCTTCAATTACAAAACTATACACTGGCACCATGCTATCTAACAAAATACAATCTAATGAGATCACCTAAACCGCTTACTAGTAATAGGTGTCTTTAGAAAATTTATTTCCTGAGGTGCTTAGGATTTGCGTGAATGACAGGTGTCAAGTCCCTGTCCAGACCCCACTCCTCTCTCAGCTGCTTAGTAGTGGTTTGCTGACAAAATTAACTAACACGAATCTGACAGACGGTCAGCCAGTAATTATTTACTAAAAACAACACAACCAAAGGCATGTTCTTATTTAAAAATCTAACAACAGCAACACAAACCCAACATGGCCCTATGATTGGGTCAGTTAGGAACTTCAAAAGGTGAGATTCATATAGCCAATATACTCAGGAAAAGACTCACAGTATCAGTCAGTCATTAGGAAAACACTGTTTAAAACCACAAGATACCACCTTGGGTTAAATTAAAAAGACTGATAATACCTAGCGTCAAAAAGGTGTTGGTGATTTATGTTTCTAATATTCTCCTATTGAGAGCATAGACTGAGCCAACTTGGAAAGGAGGCAGTATTTACTGAAACTAAACAGTGCATTCTCCTCCTATGACCCAGGGATTCTATTCCCTGGAATGCACTCACAAATGCAGACTTATCTATTGAAAGACATGTACAAAAACATTTATAAAAACTTCATAATTATCTCATAATTATTGATAGTACTATTTGGTGATAATATATACTTATTAATGACACCTATCATATAATGAGCTCATTTTCATGATCACTGGAGGTACATGTTGGGTACTGTAAGCCTATCATGTAATGCCTGCTACAAGATAGGTTTTATCTGCTGTCCGGCAGTGGGGCAGGACCCCAGCATGGCTCAGAAACAATTAGTGTCTTCCTGCCCTTTTTTTCCTGAGGTGCATGTCATTCAGCACTACCATAGATGAGGAAGGCTTGCTATCCTGTCAGCTTCTGGGTATCTTGACATAGCATAGTGTACATGAGGAAATAAGTACTTTTGAAANAGAAATACAACTCAAGAAAATATTCTTTTACACTGTACTAGTATTTTCTCTGAACCTCTGTTTTATTATTATTTTTAATTAAAAAACAAACAAAAACTAAATGCAAAACAGATGGTGTGTGGTGGCCCATTCTATAATCCCAGTATTCAGAAGATGGAGGTTAGGGGCACCCACAGTTGAAGGATCTAAGTTACAAAGCAAGACCCTGTCTCAGAATACCAAGGGCTGGAGCTGCAAGCTCAGTGGTAGAGTGCTTAACTGGTTCAGTGACCTGGTTTTCACACACACACACACACACACACACACACACACACACACACACACACACACTCTAGAGCGCCGCATAGTTTACCATCTTACTTTTAAGTTTTGAGACAGGATCTCAATCATATTCATCTTGTCCAGCTGATCTAGGAAATGTTTTCACTTGTAAAACTGAACCTTCACATCCCTAATTACTCTCCCTTCCTCCTTTTCCCAACTCTAGGCAACCTCATTTTGCTTTCTGTGTCTATGAATTTGACTACAGTGATACCCCAGAGAAGTGGAATCATACATTGTATGTCTGTTTGTGTCTGGTTTATTTCATCAACATATTGCCTTCAAGGTTCACCTATGGTATAGACTTCGTCAGAATTTCTTCTTTTTTAAAGGCTAACATTACATTGTACATGTCTCACACAATTGTTCATCTGTTTATCAGTAGATAAAAATTGGTTTACTTTAAAAAAGATTTTTTTTATGTGTATGGGTGTTTCGTCTGCATGTATGTCTGTGCACTACGTGTGTTCAGTGCCTGTGGAGACCGAGAGAGGGCATTGGATCGCCTGGAACAAGAGTTACAGATGGTTGTGTTGTGAGCCATCATGTGGGTGCTGGGCATTAAACCCAAGTCATCTGGAAGAGCAACCAGTGCTCTTAACCATCGAGGTATCTCTGTAGCCTCTATAGCACATTTTCTTTATCCATTCATCTCTTGGTTGTCACTTAGGCAGATTTTATAACATGGCTGTTGTGAACTGTCATGGTAAACACAAGTGTGCAGGTTTCTCTGTTGTAAGCTAACCTTACTGAGTATCAACTTTCAGTTAAATTGAATTGACCAGAGATTAAAAAAAAAACAACTTTTAAAAATATCTCATTATTAGGGGCTGGAGAGATGACTCAGTGGTTAAGAGCACTGTCTGCTCTGCTAGAGGACCTGAGTTTAATTCCTAGCACCCACATAGTAGCTCTGTCTATCTGCAACTATCTGCAACTATCTGCAACTCCAGTCTCAGGGGATCTGATGCTTTCTTCTGACCGCTGTGGGCCCTGTGCACATATAGTACATGGCATACATGCGGGCAAAGCACTCATCTATATAAAAATAAGAAAATTGAAAAAAAACCCCAACAAATAAACAACCCTTGTCAGGTTTTAAATGAGATGGACAACAAATATTTTTAGCTCTTTCCTCTTCTGAGAATCATCAAGGTTTTCATTATGAAAGTTTCTTAGGTGGGACTGGTATATCTTAAGATTGGAGAGAAATAGTGCTTTTACTAAGAAGTTTTGGGAAACATAGGTACCAATTAATATCTAGGGTAAACACTAGTTAAATGTTTCTTCTTTTTTTCTTTGAGAGCAGGACAGTGTCATTTTTAATGCCCTGATATATTAATCTGTTTCGAGCTGGAACAGGGATGGAGTGGGAGAGCAAGGAAAGAGATATCATGATAAATGAAGACATCATGGGAATAGGGAGAAACAGAGTTCTAGGGAGGTTCCCAAGAATCTATAAGGACGACCCCACCTTAGACTATTGGCAGTAATCGAGAGGGTGCCTGAACTGGCCTACTCCAGAGATCACATGGATGAATACCATAACTGTCGTCATAGAGCCCTCATCCAGAGACTGATGGAGGCAGATGCGGAGATTGATAGCCAGGTACCAGGCTGAGCTCCATGAGTCCAATCAAAGGGAGAGAGGGGGCCTTTTATGAGCAAGGGATGAGATCATGATGGGAAGGTGTACAAAGATGGCCAGCCAAACTAGTGGAGACGCATGAACTGTGGACCAATAGCTGAGGAGCCCCCATGGTACTGGACTGGGCCCTCTGGATAGGTGAGACAGCTGTCTAGCTTGGACTGTTTGGGGGACTCCCAGACAGGCAGTGGGATTGGGACCCATCCCTTGTGCTGAACCGGCTTTTTGGAGCCCAGTGCCCATGGTGAGACACTTGGTGCAGGGAGGAGGTGCTTGGACCTGCCTCAACTGAATGTGCCAGGCTCTGCTGACTCCCCATGGGAGACCTTGCCTTGGAGGAGTGGGGA
>LZPO01027564.1:124371-136038 GCA_001675575.1 Neotoma lepida
TGAGTGTGAAAGACAGGGGAGAGCTTCTTTGCACACAGTGTGGCTTCTGGATTGGGTATCCCCACATTGCAGTCTTGTGTTCTTTCCAGCAGCTGGTCGGAGGCCACAGGAACATCAGCTTTCCTTTTCCTTTTCCAGGGTTACTACCGAGCCGGTTACTCCTTGCTGCACTTGCTCCAGCCTTATGAAGCTGCTCGCATGTTTTTTGAGGGTCTTCGACTTTTGCAGAGAAGCACAGACCAAGTGCAGGTTCCTGATTTCCTTGTCGGGATCTTCACAACTATGAGCAGTAAGTCAAACTGGGAGACAGTATTTTAATTTTTTGTTATTTACCCCGAATGCCTCATGGGAAAATGACTCCAAAGTGTTCTTTTGGGGCTAATNTATTCGGTTGGAATGAAACTGGTCTTGCCAGAAAGCATTTTGGAAGCTTCAGTGACTTGTGCCTTTGTAAAAACAGGGAAGTTTGATTACACTAGTTACTTAAAGCTTTTGGAGTCTTGTTTTATAGCCTGTAAGTGTCCTTTGTTGCTGGTTAGAGATTTCCTACTTANACTACTTGTGTTAGATGATTTTGTTCTTTCCCATGACTTTCAAGTATTTTTCTCTGATCTGCTAGAAGTTATTTTTTTAAATAACATTATTAATTTTAGTGTGTGTATGTCTTCTTAAGTTTTCAGACTGTGTAGCAAGCCTTCATGTGCTATGCCATTTCATTGACCCCTTGTTTGTTATGAAAATAACCTAGAGGGCTGATGGGAGGTCCTGTGACAGCTCACAATGTGTGTTTGGCATCATAGCTATAGCACTCCTTGTCCAGGGATCAGAGGCCTTACTACTCATTTCAGGAGGGCTCAGAGAGACCTTATGTATACATCCCTTGCCAGAGATGATGCATTCTACTGCCCTGGTAGTATCCAGGGCCCTGGCTNAATTTAAAATGATTGNTACCCCATTCAGTCATAATGGACTTTATACTTTGAAATGAGTTTTCCTCCAGAGATCTTTAACTTACCGTTTGACTTTATGTGGTCTTCACTGGGGAAACATTTCCTCAAGGCCCCAGACTTCCCTCACNTGAAAGTTTCTAAACTATGGAATTTTCTTTCAGGTGACTCCATTGTTTTGCAGAGTTTCTTGCCCTGCTTTGATCATATTTTCACTACTGGATTTTCAACCGAAGTATGGCAATCTGTAATAGAGAAGTTGGCAAAGAAAGGCTTATGGCACGTGAGTACAGGAGGTGGCTCCCTTACTAGGAAAACANACTCTGTTCAATTATTTCTTCTCTTGATACCAAGGGAATGTAATGTATTACTTGTTTATCTTGATACNAGAATACCTTCTTAAAAACATTCATTTATTTATTCATTCTCTGTGTGGATGTGCTTCTGTTACATATACTGTACGTGATGTGCACTTCTTTGTGTGTGCATGTGTGCATGCAGATGCATGTGCGCATGTGTGTGCTTGTTTATGGTGGCCTGAGGTTGACGTCCAGTATTTCCCTTGATCACTCTCTACCTTAATTGTTGAACAGGATCTATCACTGAACCTGGAGCTCGTTATTCAGCTAGGCTGGTTGGCCAGTGAGATTCAGGGATTGACCTGTCTTCTCTTGCCTCCGCTAGAGTTACAGATGTCTGTTTCTGTGCCTGACTTTTTAAGTGTATGATGGGGACCTGAACTCAGATCCCTATACTTACATGACATGCACTTTTCCAAGGGAGCCATCTTCACAACTCAAGTTTCTGTGTAGTTTTAAGAAATTGCTAATTGGTGAATAGCGGCTAAAAGAAGCTGGAGATGTCCTTGACCTTAGTCCTCCATTTACTACTTGGACTGATAATTTCTCCTTTGAATCTCAGATTTTCATTTGTAAGTTGCAGCATACAAAATCACTCTACTTTTTTTTTCTTAGGGTTTTACTGAGAATTAAAAAAAAAAAACGGTTAAGAGCACCTAGTGATAATCTGCTACTGTGTGTTGAAGTCTTACAATGTGCTAAGCACTGGGCTAACAAGTATTTTTTCTTTCTAAATGTATATGATTTTTTTTGCCTACATGTATGTCTGTGTACTACATGCTTACCTGGTACCCAGAAGAAGACATCAGGTCCCTTGGAACTGGAGTTACAAATGGTTGTGAGCTGTCATGTGGGTGCTGGGAATTGAACTCTGGTCCTCTGGAAGAGCAGCCAGTGTTCTTAACCACTGAGCTATCTCTAACTGCTAAGCTAAGGAGATTTATAATAATCTGGCATTATCATCCTAAACAATCAAGGGAATGCTCAGGAATCCAGCCCAAGGGGGCAAGCCCAACATCCTGGCTTTGTGGTGTCTAGATGGTTTTCAAGTCCTGGAGACTGAGGCACCTTGTAAAAGCCAGGCCAGCAGTCATGACTGTCAGAGCCCTGAATGCATTATCTAGGGCTGAGNATGGACAGTGGACCTGTGAAAGGTGAGCCTTGACTGTACATCAAACTGAAAGGATCTAGAAGCAAAATGTGGCCTTAGTCTCAGTTTCTGTGCTCCTAGTCCACTGGCAGGGATGTGTATGAGGGAGTTGTCTCTAGGCATGATCATACAGAGCCTGCAATTTTAGGTTTGTGTGACATCAGACTGCCCTCATCCCCTGCCAAGGTGCTTGGTATTAGAGAGTCTTGTCTTTAGCAGGTTGTGAGGGACTGTGGAAAGGAGTTGTCTCTAGGCATGATCATACAGAGCCTGCAATTTTAGGTTTGTGTGACATCAGACTGCCCTCATCCCCTGCCAAGGTGCCTGGTATTAGAGAGTCTTGTCTTTAGCAGGTTGTGAGGGACTGTGGAAAGAGCTTTGCCTACAATCAGCCAGGCAGGTGGCTAGACAGAGAGACTTTGGTTGTCATGGCTCAGAATGACAAACTTTGTAGGTAGCTTAAAAAGTAGATGAAGCTTGTTTTNTGTTTGTTGTTGTTGGGCCATAGAGTAACCTTTCTGCTCTAATAAGCTGTGGAGAATATTACTGTGCCAACCTTTTTTTGTTCTTTCTTACAGTCGTTTCTACTGTTGTCAGCAAAGAAAGACCGGCTGCCAGGCGATATCCATGTCTCTGAGCTGTCACTGAAAAGCCTCTTTGAGGTAAGGTTGGGAGTGATTCTAGAAATGTGCCTTTATAGGAGGCCATGTCACTTGTGTTTAGGACTTCCCCAGTACCTGCTTCATTGTAGATGTGTTATTTATGCTGCTCTCAGGCTGAGAATAGTTCATTCATGTTTTATTGATTCAAAACTGTATGGTTGAAGTAAGTTTTGTATTGATGCGGTGACTTCTGTGACTCTGCTTGTGTGTGTTGTTTCTTTCCAGAAGTATGTCTTCATTGGGCTTTATGAAAAAATGGAACAAGTGCCCAAGTTGGTTCAGTGGCTCATCTCCATTGGTGCAAGTGTTGAAACCATAGGACCCTACCCTCTCCATGCTCTCATGCGGCTCTGCATCGAAGCGAGTGAGTATTCTCCCCTTCACACACCTACCTAGCTGCTTGACAGCTCAGAACCTGAGGGCTCTGCCCAGAGTTGAGCTGCTTGAAAACAGACTCTCCAAGCNATTCTGGTTTTCAGCAAGGACAAAGCATCTTTATTTCTCNTGGCACCTGGTAGTTACCAGGGATCCAGATTGCAAAGATCTTGTGTTTTTAGAGTCTAGACAGATAGGGATTGGAATGGAAAACTGTAAAGACAGAGGTAGCTTGTATGGTTCTGTCCCTCAGCATGTTTTTGTGTGTAGCCGAGAGGGCCTACAGCTATGTTTTGGGNCTGTGGCTGGAGGATCCTTGAGAGGAACATGGACTAATACTGATACAGTTGGTTATATTGCCAAGGACTGCTCTCTCTGTCTCTGTCTCTGTCTCCATCTTTGTCTCTCTCTCTCTCATTCTTTTCTTCCCCTTCCCCCCCTCTGTCGTAGGATAGAAAGAAGGACCTTTATGCATGCTAGGCAAGCTNTCTGCCACTAAGCTACTCTCACCCTCACTGCCATTTAATTTTGAGACTGTGCTTTGCTAGGCCCTCTCTCTGGCTTTGAATTCACTGTGTAATGCAGGCAGGTGTTGGATTTGTGTTGCTCTTGTCTTGGCTTCCAGAGTAGCTGGGACTACAGGCATGTACCACTCGACCTAACAGAACTTCCATCTTCATAAAATAGACTCTTTAAAGCTTTTTCNTTTGTTTTACAAAATTAAATATGTGAGTCTGTCATTAATACACCTACACTTGTACCAACACTTCAGATAGAAACTTGTGTTTTCTTGATAGGTGTAAGTTTGACATCTTCCTGGACCAGGAGGAGCCAAGAGAGCTCTGTTTGCTCTTCTAGGCTGTGTCATCTCCCTGGAGGGAGTTGGGGTGGCCAGGTCTTGGGGCTTTATTCTTCCATCTTTTCTTTGTGCTCCACCATTATCCATTTTATACACTCAGGACTTTGTACGTGATGCTATTCTTCCTCTTACACAGGGATTGGTAGTCAAACACGTAAAAGGAAAGCCTGACTAAATAATCCTGGACCCCATTTTCAAATGAGGAGACTTGTGAAGATTAGAAATTTGCCTGTGTCCTGAAGGTCAAGACTCCGTCCCATCTCCTCTTTACAATAGCTGGAACCAGATGTAGCTTAGGCCACATTCTTGCTTAGCTCCTTCCCCTGCCCTGCCCTGCTTGGTACACTCCTTTTCTCCTTCGTTTCTCCCCCTCAGTAAGTTACATNGGTAAGAATCCCTGTCAGCCTTCTAGGGGACCTGACCTGAGATTATCATGAAATGCCTGCCTCTCCTCACACCTTTTGTTGGAGAGTGAAAATGTGTGCTATACTCCCCATTGTGATCCCTTAGGGGACATACAGTTGATTTGCTTTGTTGATTTTATGTAGAAAATAATATTTGTAACATTTCTGTCCAGAGGAAAGTCAGCTTTTCAGGTGGATAATGGAGCATAAGCCTGAGTGGAAAGGCCTCATCAACTACACAGATGACGCTGGCTGCACCGTCCTGCATGTTGCTGCTTCCCACTTCCCAGGATACTCCATCAAGCGTGAGTAGAGATGTTATACTGGAAGGTGTGTTGTGGGTCCAGTGACTGCAACATTAGAAAACCCACACATGGCAGGCTCAGAGGGACCAGACTTTCCCTTGAATTAAATATGACTGAGAAAACAGGCTGTAAGCATGAANGAGATGGNTGAGAGGAGACTCACTGGGCTCCTGTGCTCTTGTCAGGCGGCTTCTGTGAGGTTAAATGATTCAAGAACATAGGCATCTGGCTACACCCCACCCGCCCCCATTCTCCCTTACTATATGCTACAGTGTGCTTTATTTTATGCCAGACCTGTGTTGGCTGCCTGAGATCATCTGTGAACCAGGCAACCATGGTCTTTATGGTCCCTAGAACCTAACATGGAAATTCCATCCTGTCATGCACATGGTGCTATCCAGGCCACATGTAAGAGAGACTGGCATAGCTGAAGAGAGGCTGGTTATTGTGACATGGAAAGCCTTGTTAGTACTCTGAAGGAGGAAAGCTGTTCACTCTCATGGAGCTCTTTTATAACACTCACTTTCCTCAAACTCTCAGACCCATCATTATTTGCTTTCTCATGGTTATATAAAAACAGTCTTTTTTTTTTCATCATGTGTGGTGGCACATACNTTTAACCCTAGCACTGGAGAGACAGAGGCAGGCGGATCTCTGTGAGTTCGAGGCCAACCTGGGCTACCGAGTGAGTTCCAGGAAANGNGCCAAAGCTACACAGAGAAACCCTGTCTCGAAAAACCAAAAAAAAAAAAAAAAAAAAAATCAACACCATTGTGTGTGTGTGCATGTGTGTGTGTTATGTATGATGTGTGTAAGTAGAAGACAGCTTTTGGGAATTGATGCTCTTTCTTCCACCATATGGGTTCCAGGAGTTGAGCTAAGGTTGGCAGCCTTAGTGGCCCTTACCTGCTGAGTCGTCTTGCCAGCTCATGCAATGCCATTGAAAACAAGCACCAGTTAGTTTTCATTGACCATTTGCTACCCTGCAGATGGGAAGATTTTACCTCCTTTGTTTATAATTGTTTTAGTTTCCTGTGCCGTGTAACAAACTACCAACAGTGTGGTGGCTTGCAATGACACCCCCTCCCTTTGTTTGATGCCCATTTCTAAGCTCACGGTGGTTCTGTGGGTCAGTACCCTGGCCTGATATGACTGGGTCTTCTGCTGATTTTCCAGAAAGGCCGAATTCAAGGTGTTGGCTTTGGCTGTGTTCTCATCTGGAATTACAGGTCTGCTTTCAGGCATAGTTGGTGGGGCAGAATCTAAGATGCTGGGATAAGGTCTCAGTTTTCTTTTTTGAATGTCTGCCTGAAGTTGCTCTANAGGCCCTACATAGTCACTCTNTGGCATCCTCTACCTTCAAAACCAGCTGGGAGAACTTCTGTGTATCCAGGCCCTCTCATCTTTGAATCTTTGATGATTGGTTTTCCTCTCTGATCTCCAGAACTTTGGTATCTGACTCTTATAACTAGGCCATGCCCAACTGGATAATCTGTCATAAGGTTAGCTGATTTTGGATTTGCAGAGTCTCATTGCTGAGTNCCTAGATTAGTATGAGATTGGGTATACATCAGGGGTCTTAGGGCCTAGTATTGTGCCTACCACAGTAAGATCTCGGTGGATAGGAAGTATAAGTTTTTAATTTTTTGTATGGCNAGAAAAGCAGCTGTGAGTACAGAGATAGGGGAAGACAGCACGGTGAGCAGCCTGACACTTGACATAGAGATGCCTTGTCAGACAGCAAGCTTTAGTAAATATTACACAGGGGAGTTGAAGGTTAGCATTGATGTAATTCTCTGTAGCTGCCTGAGTCCTGTGCACCCCAGGGGCATACCTGTTTCAATCTGAAAATAGTCNAATCTGTGATCACTAAGATACCTTGATGCTTGTCAGATAGGTCCATCAGAGCTCAAATGGAGCTGATACCCGGAAGGCTGGGACTAGAGAGTGGTAACAATGACAAGAACAAAAACCCTGATGCCAAAGAAATTGCTACTTCTTTCTTCTTCACCAGACAGGCTTGTGTGTGTGTGTGTATTTATATATATATTTTACATATTATTTATTATATATATAATATATAATAATTATATTATATATAAATAATTTATTTAAATTTTTTTCTGGAACAATATTCTGCTTCTCTGGGGGATAAAGAAATCTGAAGTCATAGCTTGCTCTTATCCTTACAGCTGTAACTGTTGCTTAGTAACCAGATTTCCCCTCTTTGCTTGTTGCCAGGGAGAGGGGAGAAAGGTAGAGAGGAGTGCACTTCTGAACCTCTTAAAAGCTATTGTCCTTCCCACTCCACAGCAGGACTCCTTGCTTTTGGGGGAGTTGGGTGGACTGCCTAAAGGCTGTCAGTCTAGGCTCCTTAAACAAGAAGAACCCCAGTCCCTTGAGCACTCATGGGGACATCTCCTTATGGAAGGAACCGTGAGCATCCCCTCTTCTCGTTTTGGCCTGCTCTAGGACAAACAGAAGATGTGCAGATGCTACTGAGCTTTGGAGCAGACCCTACTCTGCTAGATCAACACTCAAGGTCTGTTGTGGATGTTCTCAAGAGGAACAAGAACTTCCGAGCTATTGGGAAAATCAAGAGTTACCTGGAAAAGCTGGCTTTGAGTTCTAAGGGCCTATCAGGTACAGCACCAATGAATTGACTTTTTGAGGGGAGGTGTTGGGGAACTGGTTCTGTGATATTAGATGCAAATTGATTTATCTTTTCTTCGTATGTGTAGGTGGAAGTGAGAGACCTTTCCCCTCCAATGTTCAGAAAATGTGTTTGTAAAGACAGAATGAGATAACTCTTATAGAGCATCTACAGTGTTCTTGGAACATTTCCAGGTCTACATTTCAACAGTATGGGTGGCCCACCCCCCAACAATGTATGCACAAGGANCAAGGAAGAGAAACCATATAGAATAGGGACAACCAAAATTAAGCCTACTTCTCAGAAACGGTCACTGCCGACAATTCAGAATACACTTGCATCTCTATCTCTTGACTGTTGGTTTGGAGAGACTGCTGTGTAAGACAGAGTGGATGGTTGTTCTAGTTCTACTGCTGGGCTGGTGTGCTAATGTGATTTGTACCATTTATCTTCTATCCTCAACTCTTTTAAGTTTTCCCTGCTTCATCTATGGGTTGATTTTAAAATTGGAAACCAGTGGGTGGCATTTTCATGGTAGTGTGATTGTATAAAATATTATTCCTACCATAAGCAGCATGGCTGGGCCCATGGAAATGAATCACCAGCTGTCTTGAAAACTTTGCTCTTTCAGTGTGACCCTCTTTAAGCAGTGCTGTTTAATACCTCCTGAACTCATCTATGACTTTATACTTCCTGTTACCTATAGACTTCTTTCTTGATTTTCGAGAATACCTCTCGAGTTAAGTTTTTCATGAAGGAGACATAGATGGTAAAATTATGGAATTTTTGAAACTTAACTCCATATATTTATCATATTGATTGATAATTTGGATATAGTTGTTTGATTTATTGACAGCAATTTGTCTTTCCCCTATCCCCTCTTGGTACCACTTTTGTCATTAGGCTGTATTTCACCATCAGTAACCTGCCATCATTTAGTGGCAGCCGTTTCTGGTATATTTGTGAATCTATAATATCCTTAGGTTTATACAATATTCTACAAAATTGTGTAACAACTTTGAAAAAATTATTTANTTTCCTTTTAACCCCTATTGCCACTGATCAGAAGTCTGATGTTAGTCATTTCGTTTCTTTTTTGAGAATATTCTCTGGCCTTAAGTTCTGAAATTTACTTTGGATATATCAGGATGGAGGTCTTTACTTATTCTTTTGTGGCACTTGCTGGTTCCTTTTAATTTTTTTTTTTTTTTAGCTCAGGGAAAATATCTCCTATCATTTTATTCCCCTCCAATTTTTCCCACTACTATTAAGTCATTGGGTAAGTTTCTTGGGTTTGTGTATCTCTCTACTTTTCCCTCATATACATATACTTAATTTGGTTTTTAATTTGGTCTTCAGCTTTTCCTGATGTAATTCCCATTGTTTACTGCTACATTTTAAAATTTGGAAAACCAAGATTTTAATTTCTAAGAACTCTTTCTTGTTTTATTTCTTTTTTTTCTTAAGAAATTTTATGTATGAGTGTTTTGCATGCATGGATGTCATTGCACCATGTAACACCAATATTAAAAGGTCTTATTAAATAAACAACCTGGAGCCAGATATTGGGGTGAATGCTGAAAGATCAGANAAACAGAACAAGCCACAGCCAACCTCACCTCACCAACTCAGCTGATCTTGTGTCCTCAGACTGAAAGCCTCTGAGTCCTCACCTGAATGGATCTCAGCTGAACTTCGCAAAAGCCTCTAGTTCCTGGTCCTCACGCTTTATGTACCTTTCTGCTTCCTGCCATCACTTCCTGGGATTAAAGGCCTGTGTTCTTCCCAAGCAAAGACATGAGATCTCAAGTGCTGGGATTAAAGATGTGTGCCACCACGCCTGGCTCTGTTCCCAGTGTGGCCTTGAACTCAGAGATCCAGACGGATCTCTGCCTCCTGAGTGATAGGATTAAGGGTGTGTGCCACCACTGTCTGGCTTCTTTGTCTAATATAGTGGCTGGCTCTGTCCTCTGATCCCCAGATAAGTTTTATTTGTTAGAGCACAAATAAAATATCACCACAGCACCATGGTATGCCTGCTGCCCTCAAAGGCCAGAAGAGGGTTTTAGATCCTCTGAAACTGGATAACTGATGGTTATGAGCTGCCATGTGGTGCTGGGGATCGAACCCGGGTCCTCTAGCAGTGCAGCCAGTGCTTTCAAACCACTGAGCCATCTCTCTAGCCTGTTTCTTACTGCAGTGGCTTATTGTTTTCTTTTGCCTCATTTTCTTGGATTATATTTAAGAATGTTACTATATCTACATACATTTAAAGAATACCCCCCCACCCAATTATTTATGTTACTGTTGAGGTTTTGCTGACCCCTTTTCCTGCTTCTCTTTGGCATCATTGCTTTCCTTTAACTAGCTCCTGATTTTTCTGTCATTTATATTTGTAAATGAAAGACGAGATTGATAATGCATATGAAATGGTTAGTGTTTGTATCCTGCAGATATTTCAGTTCCTCAGAAAGACTCACTCCCTTGAATGGGTAAATGAAGGCAGATGTGGGGAGTGGGTTTGTTGTGGGTGGGAGATAGTCTGATGTCATCTCAGCATTATTGGAATTGCCAGAGTTTGGTAAGATGATGTTATTGTTTTGGTTTTTGAGACAGAGTTTCTCTGTGTAGCCCTGGCTGTCCTGGAACTCACTCTTTAGTCCAGGCTGGCTTTGAACTCACAGAAATCTGCTTGCCTCTGCCTCCTGAGTCCTGGGATTAAAGACGTGCACCACCACCACCCAGCAATATATTTTTGAAAAAGATTTATTTATTATTTTTGTTTTATGGCTATGAGTGTTTTGCCTATTTGTGTAAGTGTACCATATATGTGTAGTGTCCCCAGAGTCTAGAAGAGGGTGTCAGATCCCCTTGAACTGGAGTTATAGGTGACTGTGCGCTGACCTATTGGTGCTGGGACTCAAACCTGAGTCCTCCTGAAGAACTATAAGTGTTTTTAACCCCTGAGCCAGCTCTTCAGTGCCTGTAAGACAAATGTCTTATGTTGGGGANATTGAAGCTGATTTTCATTTCACACCTCCTGCATTTTCCCACTGTTTTAACTTTTATTAATTTAAAATCTCTTCTGTTGTTTCCATGAGGCCANGATAATGAGAAGATAGAAATCTGTTTGTGGAGTCTCAACTCTCCCCTGCCCCATGGATGTTCAGACTTCAAACTGTGATATACCAGGTTTTGTTTTTAAATGTATTCATCTTCTAAGAAATGAAGATTCCACCCCCATAGGATAGTGTAATTAGCCAACCATTGTGATGTGCTTTCTGATAACTTGTTTGTTTAGTCTTGGTTTCAGAATGGCCTTCACAATTTTAGAAATCTAAAGTAACCAAAGAGGCTACTTTGCCTATGAATTTGGAAGGTTTAAGATAATAACAAAAAAAACAGGAACATTAGTTAATAGGTAAAAAGTGGCTGACATGTTTACAAAATTATTAATTCTCACTTTAATTCTTAGAATANCTTGATTTTTTTAATGGAGCCTTTTAATATAATCTAACCCTAAAGGCATCTCATCTGACAGAGGCTTTAATTTATTAATTTACTGTGATGCTGGGGTTGGAACCCAAGGACTTGTCCTTGCTAAGCAAGTGCTGTACCTCTGAGCCACACCATAACCTTGAGACAGCCCTCCTCCTCCTCTTTTTTGGCATTAACTAAGTAGCCTGGTTTTGGAATGAAGAGAAGCAGCTCAGGGGACTCTGTGCTGGTCTCTGTTGTGCTCATCAGAGTTAAGTTGTACTTGCTGGCAGAAAAGCATGCACAAGAGGAATGAATGTGCAATATTCCAGGATTGCTAGTTGGCTTCCCAGGTAATCTAGTTGACAGTGGTTACAGGCCAGTCCAAAACCCCAGCTCTCACTGGCCCCAGTTCTCACTGACTCCAGCTCTCACTGGCCCCAGTTCTCACTGACTCCAGCTCTCACTGGCCCCAG
>LZPO01027564.1:137167-164320 GCA_001675575.1 Neotoma lepida
TGGGATATTTTTCTAGATCAGCTCCATGCAATGTATGTAATGTCTGAGAAGATGGAAGTGTTCTGCATCCCTTTAGTCTGACATGACAGCTGCTAGTCACATATGGCTATTAATGTAGGTGGCTTATGCATTTGGAGAACTGAAAATTTACTTTGATTTAGTTAGATTTTATGTAAGTAAGTTATGAGTCACTGTATCTGGCTACTTTTAGATTTTAGCCTTTCCTCTTGAAGCCCTTCCTCTTTCTGTTCAAGCAGAAGTTGAGAAGATAGAAGAACCAAAGGAAAAGAGTATTGGGGCACAGACATGAAGGTGAATCTAACTTTAGTCAAATAGGACAAATAGAAGTCCTAGTTTGTGGACGATTCACTCCTAGGTTGCTTGTATCTTCATCTTGATCAGTCTGATCTGATGAGTTTTGGTTTTTACACATGTGGTCCTGAGCTCAGCACTGTTAGGACAGGTTTTTTGTTTTCCACATGGGTGAATGAACACGCTTACAGAATAGGATTAAAGGTGCTTTCTCCATTTACTCTTTCCAAAAGNCGTGTACCCCGTTTCCTGGNANTGGTACTAATCTCCTTGGATAGGGCAGCCTTTGGCATCAAGTGAGAAACAAACGATTTTGCTAAACACTGTTCTCAAGACTAGACGTTTCTCAAGCTGTGTATGCAGATTGTGATTTGGGAGGTTCAGAAGGGACCCTAGACTCTGCATTTCTCGCCAGTCACCGTTTTCAGCAATATAGCTTTAATCTTGGTCAGTCAAAATTATAAAATTGTCTTTGACAGCTCTTGGTGGCCACCACCAGATGGCACCATGTCTCTTTGCTTTGGTTGCTGTTGCTAGGCCTTTTCTTAAGACCAAGAGTGAGATGGAGCCTTTGTCTGCTGCTGCCTGTGTTCTCCTCCCTGCCTCCTGAGGCTTTGCCTGGTGAGCTTGGATCCAGGCTCTGGAAGAGCTGCATGTTTTCTGCTACGCTCTCTCAACACTGGGAGAGAGGTTTCTTCTTTTCAGTTAGTGCAGGCTGGGGAGTTGACCTAGGATGTCAGTTATATTTTCTTCCTTTTAGTAGGCCAGTACTTTAAAGAAAATGCATGAAACGTAGGAAAGAAAGTACTAATATTCTACAGATTTACCTACCAGGAAAACTAAATGTCTGTGAACTGATCATTTAGTCTTTTATTCTAAGCATAGTTATACATTTTTATATTTCTTTTATAAAATGGGATTGGTATGTTAGCTTGATGATTGAATTGTGTGTAATAAAACTTACTAGTTTTGTCTTTTATACCTTGAGTGATAGTATTTGGGTAAAACGGAAGTCTCTTTTTGAAATGATTTATTTCTATTTTTGATGACTTCTGAGCTCTGTTGCAACTTCAGAAGCTCCCTTTCNTTTTGACTTCAAATATTTTATAAAGTTGGAGTTTTGTGTAACAATGACAATCTATTGTTAATTATACTTTGGCATATTTTTATTCTGTCTTGCTATGTTTCAGTTAATAGTCATCTTTTAAAAAAATTTGTGATTGTGGAACACAAACAACTTTGTTTTCTGATGTTTCTTTTGTCTCTTATTAAGCTTGTGGACATTTTGAAAAACGAACAGAAAACTTAGATAATAAAAAAGCACCTGCAGCCTTCNTCCAGGGACACCATTTGTCACATTTAGAATGCAGCTTCTAAGTATTTTGTGTTGTTTATAACATTTTATGAACCCTCCCCCCATGCTGGAGGTTTTCTAGTCTGCAACTGTCTTCTTAACTAGTTTGTGTCATGCAGTCATGTGTTTATTACACAGCATTATCTCTTTGTTTCTGTTCATATTCATGTGACTTTTATGCTAAACTAATTTTCTTGGGGGGAAGAATGATCTTTCAGAAAGACGTTTTTAAACGTATGGTGCAGGGAGACAAGTAGCAAACTCCCATCAGCCAGGCAGGAATGAAGTGCTCCTCTTACAAATGGCCCTTTTCTTCCATTCTTTTCTGTGGATTTCAATGTAGTCATAGGTATTTTAGGATGCAGGTAAGAGGCAAAGCCCAGGAGTCCAAGTCAGTCTCTGTAACACCATGCGTATTTTCTGTCTCAGTGACAAGTGGTTGCCATGTCCTCCCTGTAGTATGTGATGTGGTGGCTCCTCCTGNTGCTTCACACCTCAGGCTCTTGGATTATACATCCATGGGTATTTCCCACAGNCATTGGTGTAGGTATATTTCTGGTGTGTGACTTTATTTGTTAAAATGGGGTCCAGGTGTAGAGAAGGCACATCACATAATGTTGTAGCTCTTCCTGGACCTCCTCCCATCTCTTTTACCATTCTGTGTGCCTTCACTTTGACTTTTGGGCTTATGGAGGCTGTTTTGCTAATGTTCCTTCAAGTTTTTGTAGTGCTAGCAATAAAAGCTGGTGCTGTAATAATTTTTTATATGCCTGTCTTGCTTAAGAGTTTCTATTGCCGTGCAGAGACACCATGACCACAGCAACTCTTATAAAGGAAAAAAAACCATTTAATTGAGGTGGCTTATATTTCAAAGATTTAGTCCGTTATCATCATGGTGTGACATGGTGGTAGACAGACATGGTGATGTAGCTGAGTGTCCTACATCTTTGATTTGCAGGCAACAGAAAGTGGTCCGAGACACTGGGCATGGCTTAAGCATAAATGAGCCCTCAAAGCTCCACAGTGGTACACTTCCTCCAACAAGACCATACCTACTCCAACAAAGCCGCACCTNCCATTAGTGCCGCTCCCTTTGGGAGCCATTTTCTTTCAAACCATCACAGTGCCACAGTCATCTCTCTCTGTTGTAGATACTGGCTGAGGTGGGTGTATAGGCCATTGTAGAATTGAATGCTGTTTTATTTATTTTATTTCTAAGAAAATCAGGAAACTATCCTAAAAGAACTTTAAATGATCCACCTTAGATAATTATGGAAGATTTTAGATTCTAAGTGGCTAANATTTAGCATTTTAAAAATTGAGGGCTGTGGGTGGCACATGCCTTTAACCCCAGCATTCAGGAGGCAGAGGCAGGCAGATCTCTGAGTTTGAAGCCAGCTTGGTCTACAGAGTGAGTTACAGGACAGCCAGGACTACNCAGTGAGACCTTACCTCAAAAAAACAAAAAAGGTTGGGGGAACACCTAGAGATGTAGCTCAGTGGTAGAATGCTTCCCTAACAAGTGTAGGACCTGAGTTCAAGCCCTCGTACTATAAAGATTGGCTTTGTGAGGGGATGTATCAGTTTTACTGAGAATTCAAGAAAGGATGCCTGGAGAAACCCAAATGCTTTTCAGGGTATGTAGCATATCATAGTGGTTACAGCTGAAGCTGAGCANTGGAATCTTGGCTCCACCATTTGCCAGATATGTGACCTTGGATGGATCGGTCGTCTCTGGTACTGTTATCCTGCCTCCCCTTCCCCCTTAGCTAAGAGCCAACTGCACAATATATAGTAAACAGTCCATCATCCTCCACTAAAATGCTCATGCCCAATAGCTGTTAGGGTGAGGTTAGGTAAATTGGATTACATGGAAGGTCAGCCTGGTTTTATATGATAATGGGTCAAGGATAAAAGGCACACCCCAGACTCTAGGATGGGACCATNGCCTTTGAGATTAGATGCAGACATTTTGGACAAATTGCATTTAGGAAGCCTTTGGGCTTGGAATTTCATGGCACCTGAACAGTCCTCATATAAACTTACTCAAGGTTGTGAAAGTAAAAATTCAGTTACTGGAGTCTGGCAAAAATCTTCCCAAAGGCTTTGTGTTTTATGGTCTGTGGCCTTAGGCCTCCTGGCTTCACTGAGGACTGTGTGCTGCTGTGCTCCCTCTGGCTCATCCAGTGTGTGCTGCTGTGCTCCCTCTGGCTCATCCAGTGTGTGCTGCTGTGCTCCCTCTGGCNCATCCAGTGTGTGCTGCTGTGCTCCCTCTGGCTCATCCCCGCACCCCCACTCACATTGCTTTGAGTTGTTTTTTAAAATATTTTTTGACTTATATGCTAGAAGTCCCACACAATTGTCACAATTGACACTTCATTGTCACCTGGACCCATTGCCTTTCATCTTCAGCTCAGCTTGTCCTNTGGCCAGCTTTCATCTTGGACTTTCAGTGGGATTAAATCCAGGTCTCTAGCCTCTGACTTGTCCAGCATGTTTGGATTTGTGGACTCATCTCTCTCTTACAACACTTGAGTACCCCCACTTTTGATCATAGCAGCTGAACCAATAGCTGTGATCAGGGGCAGTCTTGGGTAGCTGAGACCTAACTCCTTCACTCCCAGCAGGTAGCGTACTGCTACCAGAAGACATGAGCAGCTTCCGAAGGTCAGAACTGCAAACATCTGCTTTAAAAGTTTGCCTTTATACTTTTGTTCTGATCCTTGTTAAAGTAAGAAGACAGACTAGCCTATGTTTAATTTCTCCTGTATTAGAATGAATATTCATTTCAAAGGTTTAGAAAAAGGTGGGAAGCAAAAGCCAGCAAGAGCCAATCAAGTTTCTTTTATTTGGGTAATCTTTGATTTCTCCCATCTGCTCTAGTTGGAGAAAGAGAAATCATAGGAACCTTTTTTGGAGTGGTTTATCCGTATCCTGCTTTTTCAGTGATAGAATTGTCAGACGAAGTACAGAAAGGCCAGTAAATGTGAATTTCAGATAAACAATTTTTCAGTGTAAATATATCCCCAGTATTACATGAGCTCTACTAAAAAAAATTGTTTGTTCATTTGAAATTCAAATTCAGCNAAGAGCAGTGGCACATACCTGTGATCAATACCAGCTGCTTAGATGTCTGAGGCAGGGGGATTTGAGTTTAAGGCTTGTCTGGGCTACATAGTATATTCAAAGTTAGCCTATGTAACTCAGTGAGACCTTGTCTCAATACACACACACACACACACACACATTTTACACCCCAGTCACAGTTTCCCCCCCCTCCTCTCCTCAATTTTAAAAAATGGTCAGGAATACAGCTCAGTGGTAGTGCCTACCTATGTATACAATGCTCTGGGTTCTGTCCCTAAAACCACAAAAGAGGGTGGGGGTTGAGGGAGGAAGGAAGGGAAAGATAGAAAAAGAAAAGAAGGAATGAATTAAAATGAACTGGAATTCCTTATTTTTTTGCAATTTTAAAATTATATTGCTTTATTGGTTGGGGGGCACATGTGCTGGTTTGCAGGTTGAGGTCAGAGAACAACTTGTGGGAGTCCTTCCTTCTACCATGTGGGTTCTGGAGATCAAATTCAAGCTATAAGGTTTGGTAGCAAATGCCTTTCCCTACGGAGCCAGCTTCCCAGGACCATCTATACAGTAAATTTAGAGAGGAAATTTGGCAGTCTCCTTACTGAGGGACCTATTTAAATTTTTTTCCTAATCTTAAGACTCACCAACATCATGAAAATGGATAGTCCTTGGTTTATCTCTAGACATCAGAGATCAGATAAAAATACTTATGTAACATGACCCAGTTGGGAACTAAAGACTAATACGTCCTCTAGCTCGTCTCTAACATCTTCTGGATTTTTCATCTCTTCTTTATATTTCCCTGTAATTCANTGTTTCTGAATAGAGTATCCTCCCAATGTTATGAAAAATTGAAGGCAGACCTTTCCTAACTCAAGTATTTGCCCTGAACCAAACATTCTGTCTTCAAACACATCTTAACTCTGGACTCTGGGCTAGGCTCTAACTTTTCTACTGGGCGTTTTCAGTCTTGGTCCTGGAGCCTGAGTCAGTGCCTGTTCTGATGTTTATTAATGGCTAAGTAACTTCTCCAAAGTAATCCATTATTTCTTCATAAAACTTTCACAGTACTTAAAAGTTGATTTATAAACCATTTTAATTATGTGTATATGTTGGGTTTTAGTTGGGTGAGGAAGATAAATCATATGAACAACTTTGGAATATAGTTTATTATTATTTTTGAAAGAAATTCCTCCTGGCCTGGTTTGTGACGTTAACCGAGATTGTGCCAACACCTTCATCAAGTTCTTACTGGAGAGACAAAAGTGGCCTGAAGTACTTCTGCTACTCACCCGCAAAGTCAGTGGGCAGCCACATCTCAGAAACTGCCTCAACAAAGACTGTGACCTCTCAGACCTGGACATCTGTACTGTCATTCCCAATCTCAGCTCCTGGGACCAGAGGAAGACTCAGCTTCTGAGTCGCCTGATTGACAGTGGAGGTGAGGGTGCCTGGGCACAATGGGCCTGAGGGTTCTGTGANTTGTCTGGGCAGAGTTTCAACTCTAGCCTAGCTGTTCCTTCTTGTGGAAAAACCAGCACATTTGCATCCTTTTCTCCCACTATCTCCTTGTTTGGAAACAGTGAGGGGTTGAAGAATGTTTAACCCCTAAGTGAGTTGCCTTGAGGAATGCTGCATTCTTGTGAACCCCAGTTAGTCCTTTCCTTTCTTCTCTTGTGTGGGAAGCACCATGTATGTGGAGGGTCCTTGGCTTTGGCGTAATCATAGTGGTCAATTCCACCTGGCTTTTGGCTAAACCTTTTCTGCCCTGGATGTATCATGTGGCCCTTTGTCCACTCTTGGGGTATTCTTTTCTAATCAGTGGACTGGGATTTTATGGTGTTTGTTTATAGAGAAACAGCCAAGTAGTTCATGGAAACACTGGATGCTCCAGTAAGAGCACCAGTTGGCTGTGTGTTTAGAATGTGCAGGACATTGTGCTAGATTGGATTTAATTGAAAAAATAATTCAGAAATATCAACCTCTTCCTACCCAAATTTCCCACATCACTATTCTTGCCCTGCTAGATGTATGGCCTTGAGCAGGCTGTCATGCCCTTAACTGTTTATAAAATGGGAATAACAACAGTCTCTGTTTCTTAGAGTTACTTTGCATATTAAATGAGCTTGTGTGTGCAGGCTTTTGGAAGAGTACCTTGGCTGTGTGGTTTNTCCCTCTGGGTTGTAAGCCTTCATAAAGAGTAGTAACACATTCATCCTCGTCTTCCACAGTGCTGCACACAGCACAGAGCCTCTAGGTATCGGCTCCACTCACAGGAAGATGGAGTGCCGTTTACAAGTTATTTCTTCAGGCCTCTTCCTTGTGTGTGCTGCTATCTCAGAAAGTACTGCTGTGACGGAATTCCTGTTTTATTCTTTGATTCAGCCAACACTCACAGAGCCTCTCCAGCATCAGTGCTAGTACAGCAGGGCTGCAGATTTACAGGGATGGGCTGCCTCTGGGTGGAGGTTATGGAGGCTGCAGTGCAAAGGGAGTGTGGACCGAGCTCAAAAGAAGGTGAGGTGGTGAGTGGAGTGGAGGNGTGTCAGGGAGGGGAGAAGCAAAGAATTCAGAAGTGTACTTCAGGTCCTGACTCCTAACTGTGTCAGGCAGATGCTTTTAGAAAGCATTAAGGTTTCCATTGTTCTTGTGCCCTGTCCTTAATCTAATGTAGGAACTGTGCAAGNCTAGAGGAGGGCAGAAGAGATGGGAGGGACACGACCAGAGAACAGCACCCTGAAGCCTTACTGCTCAGAAAGGGTGTGTGTGGTGGGGAAACGTCTTGGAAGTCAGATCAGCAACTCTGTCCTCTCATTGAGCCAGGTTCTGCCTCCTTCCAGGGTCATGATGCTCTCTTTTCTGCCTCTTTCTCTCATTCTACTCCCCTCCCAGCACTGCCTGAGGGTCTCCAAGAGAGCCAAGACAGGCCACTTCTCATGTGCCTGAGACACGAGGACTTCGACTTGGCTTTTATTCTCTTGACCAAGGGTGCAGACCCCCGTAGTGTTTCTCTCATGGAAGGTGACACTCCTTTGCATGCAGCGCTCCACATCTTTCTGGACATCAATGGTGAGCCTCTTAAGCAGTCTGTTTCTGGAGAAGGAAGCTGGATATTAGAAATGATGCTTTGCTCTCTTATTTGGGAAAAAGCCACCTGAAAAAGGCNTGCTTCCTGACCAGGTCTGAAGAAATGACTATTGTACATCATGGTGAATGATCAGATTGTAGTGGGAGTGGGGTTTAAATTCTAAAGTTGGCTATATATAGCTTACAAATACTTTTCCATATATTTTCATCATTTTTTAAGAATCCTGACTTACAGGATCTTGCTGTAATATCATCAGGTAATTTTAGGAGGTACCACTGATAGCTGGACTGGCAGTTATTTGTTGACAGGGGCTATCTTGTGCATGGCCTCTGCTTATTGGTTGCCAGTATACCTTCCCGATTGTGACTACCAAACTGCCTCCACATTGCCAGATTTCCCATGGGGTAGGTTACCTTGGTTGAGAACATTGGGCCATTTAATGAGTATCACCTCTTTGGAGAAGGTCAGTGTTGTATGATGCCTCAAATGGGCACTGCTTTCATACTCACAGTCTGCTGTCTCCTGAGAAGAATGGCTTTGCACTCATAGGATTCTGTTTGTGTCTTTCAGCTGACATTGGCTTTAACTTCCTCAGCCACCTGTTGGACTTATTTTTGTCCAACCCTACCGAATTTTATTACCTTAATCCTAACGTTCAAGATAGCAATGGAAACACATTGATGCACCTCCTTTTCCAGAAGGGCATGTTGAAGCGCACGAAGAAGCTGATAGATCTGCTGGTGAAGTTTGACATCAACTTCAACCTGAAGAACAAAGAGGGTAAAGGTGTAAAGCACCGTATTAAGAAAAACGATGCTCTTCTTTTGGCCTGGAACAAAGCTGTGACAGAGAGCAGGCGGAAGAACCGGCAAGACCCTGCTGCCCACCTGGGGAGGTTCTCCAGGTCTTCTGCCTCAGGCCATATATCTCAGCTCAAGTCCCAAACTTCCTTCAGGTCTCTGCCATGTGGTGCCACTGACAAAACCCTTTCCTCTGGAGTCACGGAGATTCTCCCTGATGTTCAGGTAACCAGGCATGAGCCTGAAGTCATCAGGACACGTTCCCTGAGAGACCGCCTTGTACAGGACATCACGGTTCTGATCCAGCAGGTTGACTTGGATATGTCTCTACCAGAGGAATATCCCCAACGAAGCTCTTTCAAGGTAGCATCTGGCACAGAAGGAAAGAAAGACAAACTCCAGGGAGCGCAGAGTGTAGGGAGCTCTGGCTGTAGTAGAAACAACCCTGTTGTCTCTGAGGCTGGGGATGGGCATGCTCAGGCAGGCCCAGGGGCCTCACAGCTTGTCCCCATAGGTAACAGATTGGGAGTGGCCAGTGATAATCAGGACAACTGGACCATGCAGGAGATTGAGGCCTGTCTGCAGGACTTTGATAACATGACCTGGGAGATCGAGTGCACTTCAGAAATGCTAAAGAAGCTGTCCAGTAAGGTTATGACCAAAGTTATAAAGAAGAAAATAATCCTTGCCATCCAGCAGTTGGGGAATGGTGAATGGACCCAGGGCCTGCAGAAGAGACTGAAACACTCAAAAGGAAACATCCAGCTCTTTGAAGCGAAGCTGGACAAAGGCGCCAGGATGCTGTGGGAGCTTGCCATTGATTTCTCTGCTCGGTGCAGTGAGAACTCTGAGAAAATTATGGGTACGGATCGGAACACCTGCTCTCTGGAAAAATCAGGGCGGGTCTATACAGAGATCATCCGCATCTGGGACATTGTCTTAGATCACTGCAAGCTGTCAGATTCCATCATGGCCATCTGCAGTGCCTACACCCGGGGCTTGTCCTGTGTCCTTCGGAAGAAGCTGAAGGGTATCAACAAAGGGCAAGTATCAGCTAACATGAAAATCCAAAAGAGAATACCTCGATGCTATGTGGAAGACACAGAGGCTGAGAAGAGCATAGAGCAAGGAGATCCTGAGTACTTTCCCCCAGCCAGTGCTGTGGAGACAGAGTACAACATCATGAAGTTCCACAGCTTCAGCACCAACATGGCTTTAAACATCCTCAATGACATGACAGCAACGGTGGAGTATCCATTCCGAGTGGGTGAGCTTGAGTATGCTGTGATTGACCTCAACCCTAGGCCTCTGGAGCCCATCATCCTCATTGGGCGGAGTGGCACCGGGAAAACAACCTGTTGCTTGTACAGGCTTTGGAAGAAATTCCACGTTTACTGGGAGAAAGCTGAGCAGGCAGGAAGCCCATTGCTGTCCAAACAGATCTTGCCAAAGAGAAGATTGGAAGTAGAGCCCGGAAAAGAAGGTCCAGGTGGGGAAGAAGATGATGAAGAAGAGGAGGGTTCCATCAAAGTGGAGACAGTGGATAACAGAGATGAGGAGCAAGAAAGTGAAGCCTGTGCCGGAGGAGCCACAGTGGAGCCAGCAGGGCACAGCCAAACAGCAGAAGGATGTGTGCCAGAACACCCACATCAGCTAGAACATCTGCACCAGATCTTTGTGACCAAGAACCACGTCCTGTGTCAGGAGGTGCAAAGGAATTTTATTGAGCTCTCCAAGTCTACCAAGGCCACTAGTCACTACAAACCACTGGATCCCAGTGTCCACAAACTCCAAGACCTGAGGGATGAGAACTTCCCTCTGTTTGTCACTTCCAAGCAGCTGCTCCTCCTGCTTGATGCTTCTCTGCCAAAACCCTTTTTTCTGAGAAATGAAGATGGAAGCCTAAAAAGAACCATTGTAGGATGGACCACACAGGAAGAGTTTAGCATCCCCAGCTGGGAAGAGGACGATGAAGAGATTGAGGTTGATGGGAACTATAGTGAGGAGGAGAAAACTACAGAAACACATGCAGCTGATAGTGATCCCCGGGTATATGTGACATTTGAGGTGTTCACCAATGAGATATGGCCCAAAATGATCAAAGGGAGAAGTTCCTACAACCCGGCACTGATTTGGAAAGAAATAAAATCATTCCTGAAGGGTTCCTTTGAGGCTCTTAGTTGTCCTCACGGGAGACTGACTGAGGAAGCCTATAAAAACTTAGGAAGGAAACGATCCCCCAATTTCAAGGAAGACCGGAGTGAGATCTACAGCCTCTTCTGCCTGTATCAGCAGATCAGGTCCCAGAAAGGATATTTTGATGAAGAAGATGTCCTGTACAACCTGTCCTGGAGGCTATCAAAGCTCAGGGTACTCCCCTGGTCCATCCACGAGCTCTATGGTGATGAGATTCAAGATTTCACCCAAGCGGAGCTGGCATTGCTGATGAAATGCATCAATGATCCCAATGCCATGTTCCTCACTGGAGACACTGCCCAAAGCATCATGAAGGGCGTGGCCTTCCGCTTCAGTGATCTGCTCTCTCTGTTCCACTACGCCAGCAGAAACACGGTAGATAAGCAGTGTGCTGTCCGAAAGCCCAAGAGGATTCACCAGCTGTACCAGAATTACCGATCTCACTCAGGTACCTCAGGCCATAGCTCATCTGCTTGGGGCGGGGGGAGGCTGGAGCATTGGCCTTCGGCTGTGTCTGTATCAGAAGTAAGAGCTAGTGATTTGAAGTTTGCTAGTAAATATGTTCATGAGTAAGAGAACTTAGATCTTTGCCTCTACTCATCTGTAAATGGATCACTGACAATGTGGCTTGATAGAAATGAATCTTAAGTGACCATGTATTCCAGGGAGTTTCTGTGATGCAGACATTTCAGGGCAACATTTAAAGTGCTCTGGAAACCTTTGCTAGCTAGCACTCCTTTGTAGTGACACCAGTCATCTGGCCAGGGTGTATCTGCTCTAACCTGGTAGAGATTGTTGATGACAAGGAGCAGTTCTTCATAAGCTGGTCTTTAACAGCTTTTGTATCTCTTGGAATTTTACAGTAGTAGGAAGTGACAGCAGGCAGGCAGGAGCAACAGCAGTTGGCATTGTTGACTGGCACAGAAGTAGTGCAGGCACCAGGGAGTAGAACCTTTAGCNCTACAAATGCTACAACTCTTGTATAGGCCTCGAAAGTCAGAATTTCTTTTCTTTTTTTTATTTGATTAAAAAATTAAAATATAGGTACATCAATTTACCCCTNATTATATTCCCCCCAAAGCCTCCCATCTACCCCTTCCCTCTCAAATTCACAGCCTCTTTTTCTTTAATTATTATTATTTACATACACACACACACACACACAACCTACTCAGTCTGTTTAATGTTGTTTGTATGTGTGTTTTCAGGGCCGACCACTTGGTATTGGATAACCAAGTAGGGGGCTTATCCTCAAGGAAGACTAATTATCCCTCTCTCCACAGGCAGTCTAGCAATAGTGGTAGGACCCACTTTGTCCCTTCCACATTAGCATGTCTGTGGGTGTTAGCATTGTTCAGGAAACAAGGCTGAAAATCAGGGTTTCTTTACCTTTGGCAACATTTGGTGTTGCACCCTCCAGGACTCTTCAGCTCTTGACAGTGGCCAGTGGTTTAGCTCCCAGGTCTGGGGTCTCTGAAACCATTGGCCCTAAAAGCTTGACAGCTATTTGGAACCCTGGGCCTACAGGTGTCTTCCTTGAGTTCTTTAGGCAGGGATCTTCCCATTGTCATCAGAAGTGGCAATTGAGGGCTCATAAACCTTCTCAGTACAACNACACACTTCTGCCTTCATCCACTACACCCAGAGTGATACGGGCTAGGACCACATTGTTAACCAAGTGGGAACTGCATATAAGCTTGAAATGAAGTATTCTGCCTGGGTCAGTGATGTATACTGCCTCATTTGTGAAAAGGAAAGCCAAACAAATAACCAAAAAACTCAGCTATGCTGTGTAGTGTCTGATAGATACTTTTTCCTTCATCCTAGGAATTCTCAATCTTGCATCTGGAGTGGTGGACTTACTTCAGTTCTACTTCCCAGAATCCTTTGATCGCCTTCCAAGAGACTCTGGACTTTTTGATGGTCCCAAGCCAACTCTCTTGGACTCTTGCAGTGTAAGCGACTTGGCAATTTTGCTGCGAGGAAACAAAAGAAAAACCCAGCCTATTGAATTTGGTGCCCACCAGGTAAGCTTGTTGGGATTGTATGTTCTGAAATAAGTCAGTTTGAAGTTTCAGTCATAAAGAAGAAGAAACAGCAGCTGAATTATAGTGCAAGAATCTGGTAGCTCTTGATCCAGGATGNGTGTGTGCTTGAGAGAGACCATTGACTGGGACTATCTTCCCAGTCCTTGCTGACCATGTCTACCCCGGCCATTTCTCTTTAAAGCCATTACTCATTTCCTAGGGAAACAGGTGACACTTTACTATTTGTCTTTATAGAATCTGATATTGTTTGGGTTTATTTTANTTTAGGTGATTCTTGTTGCCAATGAAATGGCAAAGGAGAAAATTCCAGAAGAGCTGGGGTTAGCACTTGTGCTAACTGTTTATGAGGCAAAAGGATTGGAATTTGATGATGTCCTCCTTTACAACTTTTTTACTGATTCTGAGGTATGTCACACTGAATTCTATTCATACAGTCCAGGTCTGTGCCTGAGTGGAACTTCTTCTGCTCTGCAGAAGACAGTTTGGAGCTAAGGTTAAGAGTTTGTTACAGGTGCCTGTGTGTGTTGTAGAGCATCTTGTATTTAGTGTGGGGGTTTATGAGTTAATGAGGGGTTTGAGAATAGCTGTGTTCCACAGTGTGTCATGGGCTACTTTTCCCTCTATACATCCCTGGCTCTCTTGTATTCGTGTCTTGAATGTACTCAGGAGCCAGTTTTCTTTAGCTACTGTTATCATTGGCTCCTAGGGATGCCTAAGTTGGAGCAAGTTCTAAGGAGAGCCATACATGAAGGCAAGGTTAGCAATGTCCACTCTATGAGAACAGAACTGGGCAAAGTCAGGTGATAGAAAGACAACTCCAGGAAGACAGTGAGGCTTGGTTCCAGTCTGCTGGATCAGGTAATGTGGGTGACAAAAACAGCTCCCTTTGGCATGCTTCACTATCACAGCTTCACACATGTAGACCGCAGTAGCCAGAATCCCTGGATTGACCCCCAGTGACTTCTCTGCCAGCCACTACCTTAATGTAGTTCCTGGGTCCTTGCCATGTGTTTTGTTTTATTTATTTATTTTTTTAGTCTCCAAATTACTATGAGGGGAACCACTAAGTCAAGACCATTGCCCTATGACTTCTAGCCACTGGCTTCTGTTCACTGACATTGTCTTTTGGTGGGGACTCAGGCTGGCTGCTATGGGTCTTCTTTGTGCTGTAGCTGGCTGTGTTCTGGTCTCTGTTGCAGACTTTCTGTTACATGCTTGGAGAGGCTGTTTTATACCTAAATTGGAGCACCTTTTAGCTGTGATTCCTTAAAATCCATCCCTGATCTGACCCTTGAAATAGAATCCTTCCTTACATTTTTTTCTGATCCTTCTTAAAAGTCATATTTGATTTAGCAATATCTATGTCTGGTACTGCAACAGGTGCCTCACAGTTTATAAAGAACTTTTTGAATGCAGCGTCTCATCCCACCAATGCTCTGAGGTCCTAAGTATTTTTATTACTTTTGTTCTGTAGGGAAAGCCCAAGGTTATTGGGTTAAGTAAGTTGTCCAAAGTTATAATCTCCAGCAGAATCTGAAGAAAACCCAAATGCTTTGAGCTCCAAANACTGTTCGTTTGTCTCCCTTCCTTTTCACATGTGAACTGCCTTCCAGAACCTTCCACAGTGAATAGCTCTGTCATGCCATTTCTTGCGTCCACCCCTACCTGGGAGGCTTGTTAAGAAAAGCAGTTGCATGCTCATTAACCCTGCTNCCATTGTTCATCTCTGAGGTCTAACTTTTTTTTCCTAATAACACATCCACTGGTCATGGTTGGACTGAGGCTCTCCTGAAAGAGAAAGGGGTAAGAATTTGTTGTTCCTGTCCTTTATTAAGTGCCATTTGTATGCACATGTCAGTGATAAAGTCAAAGGTCAAAGATTTAAGGATCTATGTGGGGGAGCTTTGCTTTAAAAAGAAAATAAGTTACTCTTTCCATCTGCTCCTGGTAATGGCACAGGCTTCTCTCTGTCCTGCTGCTGCCACTCAGAATTCTGTGAAATTCAGAAACACAAAAGCAACAAACACCTAAATGGAATCTTTTGGTAACATTTGCTTTATTCTGTCTACATAATGAGACCTCTAGTAAAGATTTTGATACAGTGCTTCCTGGTGTAATGCAATTGTGCATTCCCTGGCAAAGCATGCCCCCAATTTATCCTTTACAATCTCCAGACCAGAAAAATGCTACAGGGAGAGGAAAAAAATTTTTCAAAAAGGAGAGGGAAGGCAGATCAAACCTCCCTACCCTCCATGGTCTGGAATTCAGGTTTCTTTCGAGGTGACTGGATGAAGGTTGCTGAACAGTGATCAATGTTTGCTGTGGGGGACAGTAGAGATCNTCTGTCTTTGTCCCTCTTAGTGTCCCAGGCAAGCATTGCTTTGGAACATCTGGCATTTGGGCCTAGGTGGGGGTTTGGGCCTGGATGTGCATGGACATGGGTGGACACTGTCTGTAGTTCTTCTCTGTAGATTTATTTTGCCTGATCAACCACACAATCCCAGGTTGTCTTCTGAGTGGGGAGGCAACCAAGGGGTGGTCATGCCAGACCCTCACAGGATGTTTCCTTACTTTAGGGGAAAAGTTACTCTCTCAGACAGCCCTAAGCTACCCTACTTGGGAATTTAGAAGGGTGATTGCTATTTACACTATCTTTGAGGGCATTTTTTCTTTCACACTCATATGTGAGAGGGATGGGGGGACCTTGAAAACCACGAATTGTGTGGGAGACTTGCTAGTAAAATCCAGGCCTTTTCCTTGGAAGAAGCAGCTCTTTTCATTGCCTCAAGTACTGCAGGCCTGCTGTCTTTGCTATGAAGACACATGCCCCTTCCTGTCTCCATCTTGAAAATAAAAAACGTTTGCTTCCTGGATATAGGTAGCCACAAACCATCTGAGCAGCTTTGCTTCTGTCCTGGCAGTTTTAAATACATGGCGCTTCCCTGGCCCCTTTGGCAGTCACTTTTGCCTCTTTGCCTGCCAGGAGGGTCCTCTTGAATGTCAGCATTTTTACTTGCTTTCCTTGACTCTATTGCTAAGTAGCTTTGCAAAGAGGATGTCATGAGTATGTCCTAAAGAGTTTTTCTAAACCTTTCAACTATTCAAATGACTTCGTCTATGGTTGACTTCATTTTTTAGAAGTATGGTAATGAATCCCATAATTGATTTTAATGCAAAACAATCAGCCCTGTTTAGTAGACAATGTTTTAAGCATTTAACTTAGTTTAACCATGTAGTTAAGCAGAATAACTTAAGGCAAGCATCTATCAGCTCTATCCACTCCATGCTTTGGGCATCCTTGAACACCACAAAGAAGTCAAGTTGTACTGCTTTACAAAAATGAAAGGCTGGGAGAATAAAGTGGCTGCATTTAGAAGACACAGTGAATTGTGGAATTCGAGACTCCTAGGAATTTTGCATTTTAAGTACCACATGTAACCTGGACAATTCAGCCTTGCTGGGGTCAGAAACCAATTCTGAAGCCTGCTGACCAATTCCAGCCCACTAGCTGTTTCCCATGTCTTGGTACTAAAAATGGATTTTACATTTTTGAATGGTTGGAAAAAACTCAAAGAGTAATATCTCATGGCACATGGAAATTATATGAAACTCAGTTTAGCATTGACCAATATCTTTATTGGAATACAGCATGTAAATTCATTCACATGTTGTCTGTGATTACTTTAGCACTGTGGCAGGTTGACCAATGAAAGACCATGTAACGTGCAAGTATGGCCCTTTGCAGTGGTTCTCAACCTTCCTAATGCTATGACCCTTTAATACAGTTCCTNAGGTTGTGGTGACCCCAACCATAAAATTATTTTCATTGCTACTTCATAACTGTAGTTTTGCTACTGTTATGAATCATAATGTAAATATCTGTGTTTTCAGGTGGTCTTAGGTGACCCCTGTGAAAAGGTCATTCTACCCCCCAAGGGGATCACAACCCACAGGTTGAGAACCACTTCTTTAACGGAAAAATTACCATCCCCTAGTCACACAACCCCCTTAGCTTTGGGGGTTTGGGTAAAAGAAAGAATGAATTAAAAGGAAGTACTATGCCCTCAACATTATCTCTTTTTCTTTACCAACAAATTTGAGTTGTTCTGTTATCCACTATTAAGAACATTGTGTCCAAGGTCAGATAGTAAGTGGAAAAATTAGTTATTACTATGCCTGTCTAGCTTATATCATGTCACATACAGCATCTTTTTTCTCCATTCATTGGTTGATTAATAAGGTAATTCTGCCACCTGTGTCTAAATGTTGTCCCTGTGTGGTATTTCTTAACCACATTGTGAGAAGGAGTAAGGTTCCCTCTGTCCTTACTGCTTGTTGGCATTCTTTGAATTACTGTAACACGCTGAGCCCTTAGCATTCTTGCCCATAGAAGGTTCCTATGTCTGGCTGCTCAGTCATCTTACCCAAGTGTTGGTGTATTTTCATGGTAGCTTCTTTNACTCCTGCCTGTGCAGCCTTCGCTCCTCCCATCTCTTCTGAGGCCATGGGATGTATCCCTCCATACAGCTGTGTTGAAGGCTCCACACCTGTGGTTGGGGCTCAGTTTTCTATGAAGCTTGGGAGGCGCTTCAAAAGCAAATGCTGTTGTTCTTAACTTGTCGTTGTTGTTCAGGCTTACAAGGAATGGAAGATCATTTCCTCATTCACACCACCATCTGACTCCAGAGAGGAAAACTGGCCGTTGGTTGAAGTTCCCCTGGAGAAATCAAGCTCCTCTCAGGCTCGATCCCTCATGGTGAACCCAGAAATGTACAAGGTGAATATCTGCAGTTTGTCCACACAGTGATTTAATATGGAACCTGCAAATAAGACTTGGAGAGAAGATGAGCCGAAAAATGGAGCCTTGTACCTGGCTGTCCTTCCATTACATTGACAGTGGGAATGGGGAAGGAAAGGTGGTGTGGTCTGCCCCCTGCCTCTCTACAGATCCCTGGACCTGATGGAGGTGGAAGGGCCTTCCATCTCCTCTGGAACTAAACTTTATTCAGAAAAGTTGATGAAATCAAAGAATATGGCTGAAGTAGTTTAGTAATAATGATAGTTGCTATACAAGGCATGACTGTCTTAATTTTAAAAAGCAAGTCACATACACACACAAAAAAAAATTAAAGAAAAAGCAAGTCACAGCATTTGTGAGGTCCTGGTATCCTTCTCAAAGGTTTGCAGTAATTCTTTAAAACTTAATTTTAAAAAAAAGGTTATTTTATTACTTATTTATGTGTGTTTGGGTTCCTGTGGAGGCTGGAAGAGGATGTTGGATCTGCTGGAGTGGGAGTTACTGTCATCCATGAGTTACCTGCTAGGAACTTACATGACTAGGAATGGAATTCAGTCCTCTGTAAGAGAAGCTAGTGATCTTAACTGCAGAACAAACTTTGTAGCCTCTAAAACTTTTTTTTTTTTTGTGGGCCAGTGAGATGGCTCAGTGGGCAAAATGCTTGCTAGGCAAACCTGACTACCTGAGTCCAATTCTTAGAACTTAAGTATAAGGAGAAGGAGAGAACTTACTCCACAAAGTTGTCTTGTGACTTGTACACATGTGCTCACCCATGCACATATCCTACACATACAAATAATAAATAAGATTAAATTAAAAATTAGCATAGTTTTTGTGTTTTTCCAAAGACAGAGTAAGCCCCTTAAGACAGAGTAAGACCATATTCACACTGTCACTTGGACACAAGACTCATCACCTGTGTCCTCAATCTCATTGTTAGCTCCTCAATGGAGAGCTGAAGCAGCTGTACACTGCCATCACGCGGGCTCGGGTCAACCTCTGGATCTTTGATGAAAACCTAGAGAAACGGGCTCCTGCTTTCAAGTATTTCATTAGGAGAGATTTTGTCCAAGTTGTAAAGACAGATGAAAATAAAGGTAAGATCTCATTAAAATATTCTTGCTGTCGGAGGAGAGATGTGTCTCTCTGCTGTTCTGATGTCATGTAGGAAGGGCAGTTTTTGTTGTCTTGTGTTTTATAGTGCTGAAGATTGAGCCCAGGCCCTTATGCATGTGAGACTGAGTGCTCTCCCACCGATCTATGCTTCCAGTCTGGGGAGTAGAGTTTTTGTTTAATAGCACCCTCTCCATGATTTTCTCAGAAAAAGCATTTTAACTTTTTTATGTTAAGGTGGCTGGGAAAGAGTGTTTGTAGTGCATTTGGGGAAAGTTTGCTACTTTAGGGAAACTCTGTTATTTGTCCTTTAAAAGTGAGTGTTTTGGATAAGGGTTGCAGAAACTAGGTCACAGTGTTATATAATACAAGTTACTATGTAAGCTTTTGGGCAGCGTGATTGAGATTGCCTATCAAAATGAAGATCACATAGCCCTAGTTGCAATTAACAAGAAAATGAAAGTAGTCCAAGCATCCAGTATGGAAAAGGCTAAAGTATCATGCAATTATTAAAAAGACTAAGATGGATTTCTACTTATTGATATGGAAAGATGTTCAAGATGTGATACATAAAAACAAGCAAAATACAAATAGTATAGAATGATCCAATTTTAAAGACCTTTATATTAATACAAATATAAAAACTGTAGGTACATCAGCATATAGCAGAACAGAACATTTACATGTACATATATATGACTATGCATATGAAATCTGTTTGAGTGCCTATAACTGTCAAACCAAACTCATTTTGCACACTGGTACATTAAGGATTAGGTAATTGAGTGTCTTGTTACTGTTCTATTGCTATGAAGAGATGCTATGACCAAGGGAACGCTTATAAAAGAAAGCATTGAATTAGGGGCTTGCTTACAGTTTTAGAGGGTTAGTCAGTGGTCATTATGGTAGGAAGAAGACTACTCTCGGAGTAGTAGCCGAGAGCTTTACATCCTGATCCATAAGTAGCAGGCTGCAGGCCGAGAGAGACACTGGGCCTGGCATGGGCTTTCGCAGGCAGAGAGAGACACTGGGCCTGGCATGGGCTTTCGCAGGCAGAGACGGACACTTGGGCCTGGCCTGGGCTTTCGCAGGCAGAGAGAGACACTTGGGCCTGGCATGGGCTTTTGAAAACTTCAGGGTCCATCTCCACACCTCTTCTAACAAGGCCACACCTCCTAATCCTTCCTGAACAGTCCCACTAACTGGGGACCAAGCATTCAAGCATATGAGCCAATAGGGGCCATTCTCATCCACACCACCACAGTGAGGTTGATTGGATTGTCTGACTCTCTGGCTTCTGAACCTCACAGCACAAGGACCAAGACTTTAGATAGCAAGGGAGTTATTATTTGTATCTATTCAACTCCTGGTTATGAGTAACAAAAGGCCCCATGGCAAGGTCTGGATAAAGAAAGTGTATAAATACCCATTTGCACAGCTGCTACTTCTGAAGCAGACTTTACAGTGCTTCCCTTTGTATAGGCCTTGTGGATATGTGTTTGTTGAGTAGATGTGAACACCACTTCCTTCTCCTTTAGATACTCTGCAGTATTAGATGGGTTAAAAATGATCATATATTATTTTATTATCATAATTTACAAAGATTAGCTAGTTAAAAAATGAAGTTCTCTGAGTAAGATAATGGCGAAGAAAAACAACCTTCCCTCTGTGGAGAAGAAAACCACCTTTTTTCTTGAGAACTAGTTAATGAGTTGGTTCCTCTAGACTGTGGTTAATTTCTCTAAGGGTTATCTACTTATCACGAAGAAGCAGAGCTTATCTACTGTAGAGAGGCTTGCTGGTTGCCTGGCTATTTCTAGTTGTTGCTCATAGCTCAATTGGGGACTAGGATTTAATGTTCTTTTCCTAGGGCTCAACTGTTGTGCTATGGTGAGAAAAGCTGAAGGCTTAAAATTAAAAATTCATCTTCTCAAGGACCTTGCTATCTGAGTAGTCACCTTGTTCAGGCCCAACTTCCTCTTCATGGGCCCTTTTCCCTCCTCACTAAAAAGAAGAGGAATGGGTTGGCCTAGTATATAATTTTCAATTTATCTTTTTTATTTTTTTTGGTTTTTCAGGACAGGGTTTCTCTGTGTAGCCCTGGCTGTCCTCAAACTCAGAGAGCTGCCTGCCTCTGCCTCCTGAGTGCTGGAATTAAAGGCGGGCATCACCACTGCCCAGCTCACTCATACTCCTTTTAATCACCAAATATGCTTTAATACCCACTGGAAATAATGATTAAGATAAGTAGTTTTTACTTACAAAGTTAAAATGTTCAAGAATGACAGTTCCTTTTGTATCATGGTAGCAGTAGGAACATAAGAGCAAGGGCAAGCTTAACCACAAGCTATAGTTGAACACAACAAACTCTTCCAGACCGTCTCTCTCTCTCTCCAGTACAGGGGAATGTGAAGTGAGTGTGGTGATGATACATTTGGGGCTTCTTTAGCATGGTCACCTTGTCCTCTTCAGATGTAGGATGGAGTTTTGCTGTGGGAATATACCCCCACCTGGACCATAGAGTCCACACTCAAGGCTGAGNCACTGCTGTGTTGATTGCACTGCTTCAGAAGACTATTAGAAGGAAAGCAGGGAGGGAGCAGGCTGTGAAGCTCTGTCTAGGTTTTGTTCCTTCTGAACCCAGTTGCCTTATTTCTCTAGTTGCTACCCATTAGTCTAGGCATCTCTGGTCCTTTAGCTTTGCTCTGCCTTGCTGACATTGTCTTGGTATTCACTGTATCTCTGGTCCTTCATGAGCTGTGCATTGCTGCTCGCTGCTGATGACATGATGATGATGACATGCTGAGGGCCATGGGTGGAGAGGGCTGGTATAGTTATAGGAAGCCTGGTATGGAACAGAAAGGGCAGACTGTAGATGGTTATAGTAGTGTGTGTCCACCAATAGCAATGTGTTAGATTGCCTACTGTGATGAGGACAGCGTCTGCAGTTGGAAGCACAAAAAATGGGTTTTGTTCAGCTTGGAATTTTTCAGCTTCACAATGATATAGAACTGATACACTTCAGTAGAAATCATACTTTGAACTTTCATCTTTTTCTCAGGTGGTAATAAGTGGGTGCAATTAGCAACCACAGTGTNCTGGATTGTTAAGCCATGATGTCTGGTAGGTTAGTTGTTTTTAAAGCCCTTTTGAATTATGATATTTCCAGTTTACTGTGGGATTTATTGAGATGTAACTCCATCAGAAGCTGAGTAGCATGTGTGTTGTAAACTGATGTTACCTTGTTCCATGTTGAATTCTGGGAGCTAAGAACTAGTTGGCTTTTTATTTTCAAGGAGGAATTAATAATTGCTGTGTGTCTTCTAGTGCATAGCTACAGACAAGGAAAGTAGACCAGAATTTAAAAAGCAAATTATGTCTGTTTCTCACTTCCACCTCCTCCTTCTGAAACCTACACCAACCTGTCTTGGTGCTAAAGTACATCTTGATGAAGTCTAGAAGGTCANCACAGTGTATTTGCCTGCAATACAGCAACAAAAGTGGTTTTCTCCCATTTCTAGTAGCTGGAAGTCCAAGATCAAGGAGTAGGCTGGGTTAGGTTCTTCTGAGGCCTCTCTTGGGCTTCCAGATGAAGAACACCTTTCACTGTGTCCTCACATGCTCTTTCCTTTGTGTGGTGCAAGTGTGGGGTGTGTGTGTTTGTGTATCCTGATCTCTTACAAGGATACCAGTGAGACTACACTAAGGCCCACCCTAAAGACTTCATTCTATAGCTCTTGTCACCAAATAGAGCCTTATTTTGAAGTAGTAGAGATTAAGAATTCAAGAAATGAATTTGGGGGACATATAGTGTAGGCCAAACAGATATAAGTCGATGGTTACTGCCTGGAGAAACAAACTGACTTTCCACTTTCATTTTAGACTTTGACGATAGCATGTTTGTTAAGACCTCAACTCCTGGTGAGTGGATCACACAAGGAGACTACTATGCCAGGCACCAGTGCTGGAAGGTAAGGAACTGGGGCCAGGAGCCAAGGATGAGGGATGTCTGTGACTGCTGGCCTTGGCAGATCTCATGGGAAGGTTTCCCACTATCATATTGNTGACTAGGACACAGTGAGGATGGNAGTGATTGTGCCATTTCTGAGTTTATCTTGACAGGAGGAGAGCCNCCTGCCCTGTTCCCTCCCAGTCAGTGCAGACATGGCAGTCCTTCATTTCAGCAAAGTGCCAGCACATACTGATAGGTAGATAGAGTGTCATGGCCTGTCCTCTGCCAAGGAACCCTCTTATTTATTTTCATGATTGATTTTTGCAGCTCAACAAAACCATCACAGGCCCAATCTTATTTTATCTCTTCTCTTTGTCAGCTTCAGCTTGTTAGAGATGTTCCCCTCTGTAGCTGCACAATGGCTGCTTCAGCAGCCCTGGGCACCCCTCTCTCAGCAGCATCCCACACAGGAATGAGGGCAGGCACTTGCTTCTTTAGGATCTCTCTTTAGACCCAAAGTCCCCAGTGAACTTCCTCGTACTTCTCCTGGTTAGTACTAGGTCACATGCCTCTCATCTCTGCAAAGTCATCTGGGAGTGTAGTCCTGCCTGACAGCTTCAGCCCTGTAGGTAGACTGGATATTTTCATCTGGCAAGAAAGGAAGGAGAATGCTGTGGGTAGGAACAGTATCTACCACCACAGGCTGAGCTCAGGAAACTCACACCTCCTGGAGCTAACTGCCTGGGCACCTGGGGGACTGGGAACCCAGGACCACAGCTGAAAGCAGCTGCACCAGGTTTGGCAGGTGTCTTTCTTTCCTTCTGTACCACATGTATGGGGTCCAGCTTCTCAAGTGTCCCAGAAAGCTGCCTGCAGTTTTCCTTCCANGTCTGAACAGACTCTGTGGGGCTCATTGTGTTGCTCTAGCAACTCTTCTTATTGGATTCTGTAGAGCTAGGCCTGAGTGAAGGAACTAGGCAGCGGTGAAGACCCTAGAGCTGCAAGTCAGAACTGATTAAAGCCATGCCATGAGGTGTAGACAAGAGACAGAGCTCTTGAAGTTTCCTTAGCCTCAATTCCTAGGAGAGTTTGTTTGCTGTGACAGGGGAAGTAGTACATGTACAGAAAAGAACTCCTGTCTGGGCTTCTCAGCCACCTGCTGCATAACAAATATCCCTACCCAAACTTAGTGGCTTATCACAGTCATTTGTGCTGCTCCCAGGTCTGTGGGCTGGCAGTTATAGCTAAACAGCTTCTGGACTCACCTAGGGGAATTCTGTGTGTCTACACTTAGCTGCCATTCAGTTGTGGTATTCTGTTTCTGGTGATTGGCTGGTTCCTGGCTCTGGTAATGGGGGGATAGGTGTGGGACGGTCACTAGGATTCTTGGAAAACTTGTCCCTGATCCTCCAGCAGGTCACTTTGGGCTAGTTCATATGATGCCAGGGTTCAAAGAAATATGTCAGTCCTGGAGGCCTGATCTTAGAATTAACCCTGTGGCACTTCTGCTGAAATCTCTTGGCTGGATAAGTCATAGCCCACATTAAAGGACAGGGATGAATGCTGGGGTAGAAGCAACAAAAGTATATTCAAAGGAGTGTGGCAGAGGTGTGAGGGCTGTGGCCCCCTTTTGATCTCTAGTGATGAGGTGAAGAAAAAACCATGCTCTTGTAGATTTAGTATGTATGGAAAGTCATTTTCAAAATATGTAATATGTAGCTTTAGATAGAGCCCCAAACTTTTATTCATTATTGATCCTTGTTATAATTGGAAAGAAGCACTGAACATTTGGCTATTGTTGTAAAACCAAAATATTTTTTGGCAGGGTGGAGGGAGGCAGCAGGGAGGGAATGGCAAGGCAGGATGGGCAGCAGCAGGTATGGGCATGAGACCGGAGAGTTATAATATGAAGTCTTACACTTCATTTCTTTCAGAACATCATTGATGTTGCACATATGTTTTGTCCATGGGTTTCCAATTATTGATCCCTTTAAAAATACCTTTTGAATGTTTGAATCTAAAATTTTTTTAGGGGAGCCGGCACAGATGAGAATGTTATAAAAAGCCTTCTCCTCGCCTGACTTTATTTTGACCCCCGCTAAAGGACTTCAGGATTCAGGTGGCTTATTGAGTTTTTGGCTGCATGTCAATGAATGTGTCAGAACAACCATGCAAGATCATTCATCCAACAAATACTTGTTGAGCTATGGGCCAGACATTATATTTAGATCCTAAAAATATGATGGTGAGCAACAGTGGTACATAGACAAGTGCACAGTTCAGTGGTTGCAGGTGTCACAGATGAGAGCCAGCTGTCGTCCCCAGAGCCACCTGTCCTGGTCAGGGAAGCCTTCTTTGAGAAAGGGGGTCTTGAGCTGAGATTTGTAGAATAAATGAAGTCAACTAAGCAGAGAAAGGAAGGGGGATCATTTTAGCTNGAACAATGCATGCAAAGGCCACAGTTGGGAAGGAGGGTGGCACTGGTTCCAGGCCCATGGGGCTGGGATGACAGGAACAAAGAGCATGAGTGGGAGAGACTGTTCTGTCTGATTCACCATAAAGCACCACTCAGTGCCTCCCATACNAACATTGAGACCTAATGCCGGTGCAGTGTGAGCCTACTGCTTCTATAGCTCGTGCTTTGAGACAATGCAAGACCTCCTGTTTCAGAAGAGCAGCTTTCTGCTGGCCAGGATTTGGGTTATGCTTGGAGACCCTTTGACACTCCTTTGCACACCTCATAGTCAGAGGTTTGTTAACACAGATCTGCATGCTCCAAGGATCTGGGTGTGCTCTGATGCCATCTCTACTGCATTTCTATGCCACCACGTCTACACTGCTGTCCACCAGCACACAGGCTGCCACTATAGTTAGCAACTATGTCACAGCCCAGAAAAGCTGCTGGGTGACTTTGAGCTCATTGCTCCATGACTTTGACTAAGGTTGCTACTATATACGGTGAGGAGGGGTATGCCTTCTGCACGTGGCTGTTGGAAGATTAAACAAAGTTGGTGTTGTGGTGGCCTATAGATACATATGTTCTAGTCACCTTTTTTTCATGGCTACTGGCTATTTCCTAATGAAACCTTTGGGTTGTGTTAGCTGGTCCCACAGCTGGGTCTGTCTTTGGAGACTCCTCACTTTAAATTACCTGCACCTTCCTGCTCTTCCCTGTCAGATTGGGCTGGGCCAGACACAGGGCTCTGTCCATAGCAACATAATGCATGCATTAATTCTTGTTCTGTTACCTGCATTACCTTGCTGGGAATCAAACCTTTGGCCTATTCCAGGTTGCAGCTAAGTGTTACCAGAAAGGAGATGCAGCTGAGAAGGAGAAGTTGGCCCTGGCCCACTACACTGCCCTGAATATGAAATCAAAGAAAGTCAGCCCCAAGTAAGTGTCTCAGGATTGGTTCAGATGCTCTCTGATGAGAGCAGCAGGTTGGATATACTAGTCATATTTCATTGACAATGCTGATTTCCACCCCCCCTTCCCCCAGGGAGAAGGAGCTGCAGTATTTGGAACTGGCTAAGACTTACTTGGAGTGCAATGAGCCAAAGCTATCTCTTAAGTGTTTGAGCTACGCTAAGGAGTTCCAGCTCTCTGCCCAGTTGTGTGAGAGGCTGGGAAAGGTATGGCCCCAATCCGAAGGTGCTCCTTGAAGAATGGGGCTTCATCTGAGCAAATGGAGGGGTGGGCCCTCAGCCTCTGCTTGTGGCAGGAAGAGACTTCAATCCTTGAAGGAAGGAGAGGCTGGCCCTGTTATCTGTGATCCTTCTTTCTCCTCTTGCTCAACAGAGTGTGTGTGTCTTTGTGTTCATCCACACAATGCAGTTAATATTGTGTTAATATTCAAGGCCTGAAGTCAGCCATAGGGAGGCTGAGTCACAGACCCAAACCAGATGATGTTAGAATATTCTTGCTTTCTCTTTTCATATGTTCACAGTCTGGAGTCAGCTTGAGTGAGTAGTCTGGTGTATACGTGGAGGGTTTTTGTGTTCCCAGTAATTACCTAGATCATGATGGTCTAATTCAGCATCCACGTGCAGCTACTTGATATAAAGTTAAGTCAATTAAAAGGAAGTAAAGTTAAAGCTTGACTCTCCGTGTCACTGGCCATAATGTGAATACTCATCATTACAGAATGGAATCATTACCCAAAGCTCTGTTGGGCAGAACTTCTAGTCTGGAACACAGCTTCTCAGTGGTCAGCAAACTGGCAGTGGGCCACAAATGGCTGCTTGTCTGTGGCAAGATTAAAACAGGAGAAGAAAGTAAGCAGTTAGAAATTGTTCATAGCTACATTGCATTGATATGTATCCAAATGGTGATCATTTTCTCACCAGTTCCTTTGTTTCTTTTTCCATTTGTGTGTGTGTGTGTGTGTGTGTGTGTGTGTGTGTGTGT
>LZPO01027565.1:0-17179 GCA_001675575.1 Neotoma lepida
TGGTTTAGGGAGGAGGTTGGTCAGCCATTGCAACATTCTCAGCTTCCCTAGGGCCTGGGAATCTGAACTTTATTTCACCCTACAGGTAAAACGGAGTCTGAAGTCAAAATGGCAGTATCCAGGCCAAGGTGCTTTGTCTGATCCCTGGGACTTACATGATGGAAGGACTGATTCCTGCAAGTTGTCCTTTGATCTCCGCTCATGCACACACACACACACACACACACACACACACACACACACACACACAGTAAAAGAAATAAACAATGCTAACAAAAGGCTCTTGTGTATGTGTGTGCAGTACCCAACGAGGCCATAGAGGGTGCTACATTCACAGAAGTGAAGTTACAGACCAGTGAGCAACCATCTGGGCGCTGGCAATTGAACTTCGGTCCTCTGGAAGAGCCACCAATAACCACTGAGACATCTCTCGAGCTCCTGATTCAACATTTTAACTTCATAGCTCTTTGGAGTCTGAGGTTAGTCAATACATTGTTTAGCTTTGTATCCACTTAGTTTAAGAACAGAATTTCTTCTCTCATAATGCAAATCTAATACTAACAATTAAAATTTGTACCTCTATTTATGTTCAAGCTATCTGTATATTATCTCTCCTGCAGTTGTACATCGAATGTTTTAATAATAATAAAAGAAAAAACAAAAAAAAACCCAACAGTCTTCCACACTGTTGCAAAGGCCTGGGGCTTTGAGTCTATTTCATCAAGTGCTATTCTCCAAACCTGAATCCTATGAATTATTTCACTGCAGTTCACTGGGAGGCTCAGTTTCCTTTCTGGCCTCGAAGATCACCATGCTTAGCCTCTTCTATACATTTCCTTTTTGTTGTTTTTGAGACAAGGTTTCATGTACCTCCCAATGGTCTCTAGGTCACTATGGAGCTGAGGATGCCCTTGAACTCCTGATCCGCCTGCCTTCATCTCTAGTGCTATGATTACAGGAGTGTACCACCCTATCAAGTTTATGTGGAGCTGGGGACTGAACCCTGGGCTTCAGGAATGCTAGGCAGGCGCTCTGCCAACTGAGCTACATCCTCAGCCCCTTTCCTTTTTGTTGGTGTTTCTGTGTAGCCCTGGCTGGCCTAGAACTCGATAGGTGGACCAGGCTGGCCTGAACTCACATCGATCCACCTGTCTCTGTCTCCCTAGTGCTGGAACTAAAGGCGTGTACCACCATACCCAGCCCACCCTTTTCCTTTTTAAAGTGTCTTAATGTCCTTTTCAGAAGTTAGTGGCGACTGTTTACTTTGCAGAATTAAAATTCTGCTTCCATGCTTTATTAGTAGAAATCTGTATACCCAATATTAACCCTTTCCATGACAAACTTTTAAGCAATGGGTTACATAGAACAAACTACTTTATTAGTAGAAGTGGTTTAATTACAAGGGCAGAAAAGTTTGCCTGAAAGTTTGCTGAAAGCCTTTTCAGCAAGGAATGCACAAGTCCCTAAGACAATGGTTCTCAACCTTCCTAATGCTGCAACCCTTTAATATAGCTCCTCATGTTGTGGTGACTCCCAACCATAAAATTATTTTTGTTACTACCTCATAACCGTAATTTTGCTGCTTTTATGAATCATATTGTAAACATCTGTGTTTTCTGATGGTCTTAGGCAACCCCTGTGAAAGGGTCATTAAAGGAAGCTGTTGTGACGTCTACCCCACTGAGAACAGATCTCCCGNGGGATGACCTGGGACTGTCTGCCTGTTCCCAGCCTCCCTTTCCCCCAGGAGACAATCAGACGTGACAGGGAGTCCAATCATGCAAAAAGTCCTTTATTGAATAACAGTGCACCCCTTTTAAAGCCTAAAACCACAAGGCTAGAGGGAGGGGCAGGGTAGATGCCTCCTCGTGGGGCCAATCAGTTTAAAGGTCACCCAGACATAAACAGCTTAGGTTTCTCCCTCCTTGCTTCCTCCACAGACCCCCAACAGACCTTTGTCAACAACTTGGTTCCTTCCTCCCTGGACCATCTTTACTTGTAAACAACTTGGCTCTGCAGGCCCCCACAGGAAACCTTAGCTTGGTGGAGTCAGGCTGCAAGTCTCTATCCAGGATGGGAAAGACAGGTTCAAATCCTCAGCCATTAGCAGTTTTCTTATCAGTAATCTTCTCAGGTAGTATCTAGAAATTAAGCATTGTCGAATAAGATNATAGATTTAAAAACATTATGCTGGGGCTGGAGGGATGGCTCAGCGGTTAGGGGAACCGGCTGCTCTTCCAGAGGATCTGGGCACAATTCCCAGTAACCACATGGTGACTCACAATCATCTATAGTGGGATAGTGGGATCTGATGCCTTCTTCTGGCATAAAGAGGAACATGCAGATAGAGTACTCATACACATAAAATAAATAAATCTTTAAAAATAAATTATGCCAGTAAAATGAGCAGAAATCTTAACAATCAAATGAAACAATTAAAAATGGATAAAACAATTCAAGTCCTATGTGTGTCGTGGTTCCCCCCCTCCTCCCAGGCTCATATATTACATGCTTAAGTCTTCAGTCAATGAGCTGTTTGGAAGGATTAAGTGTGGCCTTGTTGGAGAAGGTGTGTCACTGGGGGTTGGGCTTTGAGGTTTCAAAAGTCTACACCATGCCCTGTGTCTCTCTGCCTGCTGCCTGGGGACCAGGAGGTAGCTCTCAGTTCCTACTCCAGCTCCATGCTTATCTGCTTCCTGCCAGGAGGTTAAGGGACTAACCCTCTGAAACTGTACACAAGCCCCCAATGAGATGTTTTCTTTTGTAAGAGTTGCCTTGCTCATGGTGTCTCTTTACAGCAAAGGAACAGTCACTAAAACAGCCTCTAATAGTCAAAGGAACAGACAGCACTGGGGCTGCATTTTCCTTGGTAAAGGGGTATGCTCCTGAGTCCAAGTCTGGCTCACACCAGAGTAACTCAGCTGCTGTTAGTGGTCACCCAGCACTCAGAATGATGCCTGTAGTTGATGGCAGAGGCAATGGAAGCCATCTAAGAGGGAGGTAAGCTGGCAGACATATTAGACACTACGCTGTAGTCATGACTGACAGCAACAGATGAGTGAGGCAGAAGTTACATTCGGTGGTACAACATGTTGTTATCAAGACCTGGCCCAGGCCTGAAAGGAGATGGAGTCCACAGCCACANAAAGAACCCAGGAGAGGGAAGGGCATTTCAGATGAGAACAGGAAACAAATATTCAAGCCTACAAGAGGACACTCTAAACCTCAGTAGGGGATGCTCCAGAGAAACAAAGCCAAGTGAAGGGGACTGCTTCCAATCTGTGAGAAAAATTGGTCATCCTTCCTGGATGAAATAATTCAAGACACAGGAACATTAAAGAAAATTAGCTTTATTTGTATAATATAGAAAAGTTGATTGTAGTGTTAGAGTTTGTCAAATGTTTTCCACTCTGAAAGCTTTACAAGAGTGTATTTACATACAAACATTCTAAATAGAGTCCAGCACGTAGTTCCTGCTCCAATCAGTCTCACAATTCTGAACATGCCTCTGTCCCTGCAGGCTGTAAATGTGAACAGGAAGCTACACTGCTCTGACATAGTGCTCCATTCACACAGGACAATACTGAGGTGGCGGGAAAGTCGGTGATCATAAACACAGCCAAAAATAGTTTTCAACCAATATGACTTTATCATTANATTTTTATATTAAAATACACTCTGTGTTAAAAAAACATATTTGTATTCACTGAAGTTCTAAATTTATTGTACTAAATTTGACATTCATACAATCCCATATCGATATAGACACGAATCTCCATTAAACTCTCAGTATGAATGATTTCCACGAATAAAAACAAACAAAATGGAACAGAGGTAACAGAAAANCCATCTGAGGAACAGTAGGATGGAGGCATTCTGTTCTATATAAAGCACTCTGTGTGCCCTCAGCAGAAACTCCCTTAAAGACCACAGCCTCAATCAAGCATGCGGGAGGCTGAAGCTGGCTGTCCTAGTGCATGTTGGGGAATTCTAGATCTGGGTCTTTTTTCTTTTTCTTTTTGGTTTTTCGAGACAGGGTCCCTCTGTGTAGCCCTGGCTGTCTTAGAACTCGCTCTGTAGACCAGGCTGGCCTCGAACTCACAGATATCTGCCTGCTTCTGCCTCCCAAGTGCTGGGATTAAACGTGTGAGCCACCACTGCCCAGCTAGATCTGGTTCTTAAAGATCGTTCCAGTCCCTTAATTACTGTTGGCATTATTAATTAGCTTGTTTATTAGTTAATTTCTTTTTGAGAAAAGTCTTATCATGTAGTCCTAGCTGGTTTGGAACTTGCTATGTAGACCAGGCTGGTGTAGAATTTGGTGATTATCCTGCCTCGGTCTCTTCAGGCACCCTTCCCTGTTCTAATCATTGATGTTGCTTGAGAATCGCAATGAAGTTTGATGCTACTACAGAATACGGCAGGATTTTACACTAGCAGCAGGGATGCAGTAAAGTGCAGAGACTTTACAACACACTGACGTCTGTCAGAGTCCAACACACAGACCCTTAGAGGAAATCCCGTCATTCTCAAAGCAGTGGATTACTTAGCAAATTGGGATCTTTGGCACTTTCTTGAAATGCCTGGCAAGAATGCTGACTGTTCCATGGTCTTAGTAAAAGGAAACAAAACAAAAGCAAAATTACCAAGAATGTTAAGTTTTCAATCACTCCTGAAATTAGGACAAGCAACTGGATCTCCAACTGCACTTGTGTCTCAAGTTTCACGTTTGTGCCCAAAGCAAGGAAACAATCAAGTGTTACATTACGGTGCCCAGTGTTCCAGAAGAGCAGCATCACAGGAAATTAGTCTTTAATTGGATGCTTGAGTTCCTGCCCAGGTTCTTGGCATGTTTAGAAGGCGGCTCCACTCTGACACTTTCCTGATTGCCCTTTACAGCAGCCTCCAGCCGGGCTTTCAGGGCTGGGGAAGAAGCCATGACATTCCTAAACACTGAGGAATACCGAGGCCCAATCTGCATGAGGTTTTGCAAAGCAAAGTCATGCAGACTTCTCATAACTGAAGTTGCTGATCCCAGAGCGTTCTCATCCAAGAGGAAGGAGATGAGGACTGGCAGAAGGCAGGCTACCAGCTGAGAGCCTGGGGGTGAGAAAGGGCAGAGTTCAGGGAGGTTAATGAGCTTCAAGTACATTCTTCACTGGGGTGAAAATAACCCCATCTTTCCTCACATTATATTACCTGTAGCTGGGATTATCATCATACCTGCTTAGTGTGTGCATGCATGCATATGTGTGTGTGCGTGTGCGTTGTGTGTGTGTTTAGAGCACACGCAGGTGGAGGTCAGAGCTCACCATGTGGGCTAGGCTGGCCAGGAAGCCTCAGCAATCGCCTGTTTCTGACTCTTTGGCACTGGGATTAAAAGCAACCTTCACCAACATACCACCCAGCCTTTTCTTTTTTTAGGAGTAGCCTGGCCCCAAATTCACCGAGGATGACATTAAAACTTCTTATCTTATCTAGACTTGATTGTCCCCACCTCCTGAGTGCTGGGATTCCTGGGTTGTGATGACTGAACCCAGGTCCTNATTCTGGCAAGNCAAGACTGTTACTGACTGAGGTAGTGCTCCAGCTCTCTTTTTAAAAAATTAATTAACCAATTCCATATATGTCTCCTATAATCACACCATTTCTCCCTCTCCTCTTAGCCCCTCCCAGGTCCCCAGCTCTCCTTCAAATTCATGGCCTCTTTTTTTTTTTTAAATTGTTTTGTGTGTATGTGTATATGTACAAAAATAAATACATAAATACAACCTGTGAGTTGATAGAATGATGCTCGTATGTCTACGTTTTTAGGGCTGACCACTTGCTTTTGGATAACCAATTAGGGGGCTCATCTCTCTCATCTCCAGTGTGCTCTCTCAGCGCTTGCTAATTGCCTGTAGCTCTTTGTCTAGAATTGGGCCTCATGAGTTTCTCCTGTCTCTTTTTCTCTTTTAAGACAGTCTCACCCTGTAGCNCAGGCTGGCCTCAAACTCACGGTGGTCCTCCTGTCTCCACTTCAAGAGTGCTAGAACTACACAAGTATGCCACCACACTTTTTGGTTTGTTTGTTGTTTTTGAGACAGGGCCCTGACAAACCCTGCCAGGCACTTGAGAACTAGCCTGTGGCAGACACCATTGTGGCCTCTCTGAAACAGATACAGTGCCGTGACAGACACTGGGGGGAGTTGGGGCTCAGCACTGACACTCACGGTGCTGTTCGTCGGCAATGGTGACCAATGCTTCCAAGACCTTTATTCCTTCTTGAAAGACCTGCAGCTCGGCAGCGTCTTCAGGCTTTCTCTTGTCTACCTCCTGCAGTTTCCCCACAATGGAAGACGCTAAAGAATGAATGTACGGGTAGGAAACGGCTGGACTGGGGCACTGAAAAATGGAATGTAGGAGCTGACAGGTCTTCATCTGGACCTGCCGGTAAGACAAGAACACNCCGTAAATTAAAAAGCCCCCGAACAAATCAACACAAAGAACAAATGTTCTTGCAAACTTTATATTTATTCCACTTCTCTCTAGTTTTGGAAGTCCTACAGCCCACAGGTAGCAGATACAAACAGTGGGTGCAACAGTGTGGAGTGGCACAGTGGGGAANGCCNCCGTGAATGGTCACTTTTCCCTCTAGCCCATTTTCTTTCTCTCGGGTCCCTCTCTATAATGTGTAAAACTAGCAACAACGTTAAAAACATCCCTCCCCCCAAACCACCCAAACCAACAAAGTAGAGACAAATTTGAACTTCAAATTTGAACTTAATTTTTTGTTTTCAGAAAATGTTTTACACTGAATTTCTACACATTTGCTATCCACATGTCATNGTCTAAGGGTTTCCAGGACTCTACCTGGCCCACACCAAGAACGTGTCATCACTTGTCACAGTCACCCTTGGAGCCTGCTACACACTTGCTCAGGTGGCCACTGACAAATGAGACTAAAGGATGAAGGAGACGAGGACACAGCTCACCCACGCACGGCTCTTTAAACTGTGATACTATTTTAAGCATCAGTTTTCCCCCCCGAGAAAATCTGGTTCCTGTATCTTTGGGAGTAAGAAATGTTTCTGAGTATGGGCTCCAAACTAATTTTGTATCAAATGAAAAACAAACATTTAATCTAATCTATCATTCCTTAATTTTTATTTAAAGAAAATCTATAAATTACCATAAAAATCCCTTGTGCTATAGGCATATGAATGATTTGGTTTTTAATTATGTGTATGTGTGTGCTTCAGTTGTGTGGATATGGGCATACTAGTCAAGTGTCCATGGAGTGCTGGGACTAAAGGTATGTGCCACCACTCCCTGGCTCCTCCTTTTTTTTGTTTTTTGTTTTTGAGACAGAGTCTCATGTAGCTTAGGCTGGCCTTAAACTCACTTCTGATATTTGCCTATAGTCCCTAGTGCTGTGATTACAAGCCTGCATGACNACTACAGATTTATATAGTGCTAGGAGCAAACCCAGGGCCTGTGTATGCTGGCATGCACTCTACCTACTGAACCACAATCCAGTCCCTGGATACTTTTTGTAGGAGCAAGCAGAATCACAAAGTACAGTGTACGTCTGACAATCACAAAGACAAAGTTTGCAAGTCTAAACAGATTCCTACTACAAAGAGCTCTCTACTAAGAGACATTTACCACAGGGTCTTTGCTCTCCAGGGCAGCCTTAAATCTCTCAATGCAGAGCTTCTGAAGGCAGGGGACGGTCGTCACTTCTGGACTGGTGGACAAAATAAACACTGTGATGGCCGTAAGCAGACTGACTTCATCAAGTTCTTCATGTGTTCCATCAACTGAAGAGAAATGATTAGTACAAGGGTCACACTTATTGCTGCATCTCTCTGGGTGAAGTTCTCTTTCTCTCTCTCTCTTTTCTCTCTCTCATTTTGTTTTTTCAGACAGGGTTTCACTGTGTAGCCCTAGCTGTCCTGGAACTCTCTGTAGACCACGCTGGCTTNGAACTCACAGAGATCCACCTGCTTCTGCCTCAAAGAGTGCTGGGATTAAAGGTTTGCGCTACCACCGCCCGGCTGTGAAGCTCTCTTTAGTTTGGTTAGCAATGTTTTTGCTCTCCCCTGCAGACAAGCCGACTCCTAAAAACTGCTGAGGGCTGGGGATGCAGCGCAGTGGTGGAGAACTTGCCTGGAACATGGAAGGCTCTAGGTTCATGCCTCTCAGGTGTGTGTAGTGGGGATGGACTAGCACACATCTGAGACCGGCTGATTTNGGACATTTAAGCATATCTTCTGTTTTCTCATATTGAGTGGGGCATGAGGCTCGGGTGAGCTAACCTTTAGGCATTTAGGATACATGNTACTCCTGGCTTTCACATGTATTAGCTCTTTAGGATTTGTTGTTGTTTTCTGAGACAGGGACTGGCTATGCAGGCCTCTGAACTCTTGGCCTCAGTACATCTTCCTGCTCATCCTCCTGCCCAGCTGGGCTATTAGTGCCTCCAAAGCACTACGCACAGCCTGCTGGTGCCTTAGGTACAATAGAGCTGCCTGNACCACTGTCCTGCTATTTCTCCTTTGCATTTTGTTCCTCTTGCTACAGGTAAACATCTTAGCACTCTGTCTACATACTCTGCTTCTCAAAGTCTGAAGAGAGTTGTGAAGCTCCCACCTCGGTTTGAATGAATTTTTTTTTTTTTTTATAATTTGAGGCATGGGTCCATGTAGCCCAGGCTGGCTTCAATTGGCTATATAGCTGAGGATGACCCTTAAGTTTTGTTTGTTTGTTTTTGGTTTTTCAAGACCAGGTTTCTTTGTGTAGTCCTGGCTGTCCTGGAACTTACTCTATAGACCAGGCTGGCCTCCAACTCAGAGATCCTCCTGCCTCTGCCTCCCGAGCGCTGGGATTAAAGGCGTGAATTTTTTATCTTTCTGCCTTCATTTCTCAAATGCTGGGATTATAAGTGTGTAATACCACACCTGGTTTATGTGTTCCTGGGACTGATCCCAGGGCTTCATATATGCTAGCCTACTAGGGTACATCTGTGGTCTACTAATAAATTTTTTCTCATTTATTTTCTGAGACATGGTTTCCCTCTGTAGCCTTGGCTGACCTTTACTACACAGACCAGACTGGCTTCAATTTTCAGTGGTCTTCCTGTTTATTCCCTAGTGCTTGGATTAGGATTACAGGTGTGTACTACACTTTCTATTAGAAGTAAATTACCTTCATTTTCCAAAGTGATATTCTAATTAAATATTTTTAATGAAGTAGCTATGGATTATTTTGAAAGGGAAAGGTGGCAAACTCAACTTACTAGGTTTTTTTTTTAAGCTTCTTGGGCTTCTGGCTAAGATCAAGTGATATGAATCAAAAACAACAACAACAACAAAACAAAACAAGAAAACAGAATCTCACATAGCCTAGGCTATGTGCCTGCTGCTGTCTCCTCTGCCGCAGCCCCTGAGTGCAGGGCTTCCAGGCCAAGNCACCATCCCAAGTGTGTGTGGTGCTGGGACAGAACCCAGAGCTTTGTGTATGTCAGACAAGCACTCTCTCAACAGAGCTACACCCCTAGCCCACTAAATGGTTGTTACTTATAAACAAATGACATCAGTCATATTAATTCAATAAGTACATAAAAATGTGCCAGCCATCCCTCTTCTGCAGTGAGAATACAGTGTCACTACCAAATGGGGATCAAATACAGAATTTAGGTTCAGCTAGTAACAAGGTCCATGCCTATAAAAACATACCAAAAAACAGAAACGCCCTGCAGTTTCTATCTCAGTGAGTTTGGGGCCAGTCTGGTCTACAGAACTAGTTTTAGGAGGGCTAAGGCTACACAAAGAAACCCTGTCTTGAAAAACCAGACCAAACTAAATTAAAACAAAACAAACAACAACAACAGAAAGCAGGACCGCGGTGGCTCAAGCCTGTGATCTTAACCCTGGGGAGGCTGGGGCAGGAAAGTCTGGAATCCCACATCAGCCTGGGCTACATGAGACCCTATCTCAGGAATAAAACAACACCATTTCAAATGCCATAGACGGTGACTCAGGATAAGTGGCACTGGAGGATAGACAGTCTTGAGGTGACACTGAGGCTGACCACTCAGAGAGGAGATGCCGTTTAAGGGCACTTAATGGATGAGTGAGTCAGCACCTAGGAAACAGAGTGAACCGAACAGCAGTCAGTGCCTGCGTGCTTTGACTAGCCAGACATTTAACCCCAGCAGCAGCATTTTATGTGTAAGAAANGGGAATCTGGTCATTTGCCCACGACACACGAAGTAAGAGAAGCAGACAGTTTGATTCCAGAGACTACACTGGCATCCAGGGGGCTCTCCTGCTTCCTCTCTGTCCAAGTTTCCTCTAGTCATTCAGAGCAGCTNGAAACTATAGCACACTCAGCTAGTTAGTTTAGTAAAAATACTTTTAATTTCATCAAGGCAAACATCTCCTGGGTTCCCTTCCCATTTCTCCTAAAACTCCTTCACTGCTCCTTTATTTATTGGGAATGGATGGAAAGTGTGCTCAGCAGTAGGCCACTCTTGGCCCACGAAGTAAAGAACAGCCCCTTGCCAACAGCTGTCTGAGAGACTCATCTTGGAATCCAATCCACTAGCTGCAGCCTGGCTGATGTCCTAGCAGTGATTTCATGAGAGACTAAGTCCTGGGCCTCAGGGCCTCAGAAACTAACAGTTAATACACTTTTTTCTCTTTTAAGCCTCTAAGGTTTTCTTTGTTTGTTTGTTTGTCTGAGAGAGGGTACTGCCTGGCCAGGCTGGCTCTGAACTCACTATGTAACTAAGGATGGCCTTGAACTCCTGCTTTTCCTGCTTCTACTGCCAAATGTTGGGATAAGAGGCAGCGTCAGGCCCTCTGGTAGACAACCTGTTACACTGCAAACATTTACCATTTACGATAGCAGGAGCTGATTATCTTATGTTAATAGTTGTAACATCTCAGTCCTGTTTGATACACACTGAGAACAAACATGCTGTGTATCTGTGAAGAACAGGCAGTTTGTTATGATGAACAAATCAAAACTAACACTTCTCCATCTTTCCCTTCTCTTCCTCCCTTATGTTGGCAGANGTTAACGCATTTAACCGTGCTCTAAGTTTATTCAAATTGTGTTGTCCGTTAGTCCATCCTGCTGTCTAATCCTGACTCTGCACATTCTCCACCTCCTTTTATCTCTTAAATACGGACTTGCACTAGTGGGGCTCTGAAAATAAAACCTTCTTGCCAGGTCNACGGCATGGATTTGTAATNCCAGCACTAGGGAGCAGGGTGATGCTGAGTTCAAAGCAATCCTGCGCCACACAGCAAGATTCTGTTTGTCTCAGGGAAAACAACAATACCTCAACTCTATCTGTACTTCCTCCTGAGGTCTGTCTTTCCAGGAGGAGCCCATCTGGACTTCTGTCTTTAGCTCTCAACTGTACCAAAGCACTCCCCNCTTGTCACTCTACTATGTCTCTTATTTTTTCTTTTGGTTTTTCAAGACAGGGTTTCTCTGTGTAGCCCTGGCTGTCCTGGAACTCATTCTGTAGACCAGGCTGGCCTCTGAACTCAGAGATCCGCCTGCCTCTGCCTCCTGAGTGCTGGGACTAATGGCCTACACCACCGTTCTTTTCTCAGGCTTCTGTGACTGAATTGAGTCTCTTCCCATCGTGATTGGGGGTCCTCTTCTTGCTGCACAAACTCAAACGGAGTGAGTCATNCCAACTGTAAACAGGACAAGGAAGGTGGGGACAAGGCATATCTGAATACTCTACACATCCGCTGGNTACACAAGACAGTCTTCTAGGTGAGACTACCAAATAGGATAATGGAATAGCTCATCCTGAAAAACACAAGCCGTGCCTTACTTTAAAACCCGCTAACAGTCNTGCTGACCTGGACTCCAACAGTCAAGCACAGTTGCTAGAGCATTCTGGAGGAGGCTGGTCCAAGCTGCGTGGCTCTTTTCTGCTCGGGCCATNGGGGAGGTTAGGATTCCTTTCAGAGCTTGCAAGGAGGCTGTGACCGTTGAGGACAACTGGCCCCCAGGGAACTTGACAGCAGTTTCTCTGAGGACTCCAATCGCAAGGTACAACACAGTAGGGAGAATTGAGATGCTTCCTGAAAGACAGAAGGAACACTCTGCACTTCAGCAGGTATGTTTNCTCNAGTCCTCAANGAGGGCTGCAGAGATGGCATATCAGTTAAGAGCACTTGTTGCTCTTTCAGAGGACCTAGGTTCGATCTCCAGAACCCACATGGTGGCTCACAACAGACCACAACTCCAGTTTCAGANGATGTAATGCCTCTTCTGACCCCTGTGAGAACCAGAAATGCACATGTTACACATACATATGTTCTGGCAAAACACCATACACATAAAGTGAAATAAATACAGCTAGAAAAAAAGTCAGCTGTCACGGAGTGAAACAGTGTTAGAGGCTTCCTGGGTTTGCTGTCGTTTCTCTGGGCTCAGAGCACAGCCCCGTGCTACTGCACACGTGCTGTGGGTTCATTCTGTAGCACCAACTCATCCTTTCCAAAACACCACCCATAGAAAAGCCCTAGAGCATTTCCTATAAATTATAACTACGGAGAGAATTCAGTAGCTCAATTAAATTAAAAAAGAAAAAAAAACCAGTCTGTCATTAGCCTGAGGGTTGCCCATTAGCCTGCTAGCCCAAGCCCTCTCTCCCTTCCTAGTCCTGGGACTACAAGTATGTGCCAGCATGCCCACCCAGCTCTTTTTAATGTGGTTCTTGGGATCCAACTCAAGTCCTTAAGNTTGCAAGGCAATCAATTTATCATCTGAACCATCTCCCCATCAACTAAGATTTTTACAATTGGATCAAATTCTGATAGTTGTAACTGGAAATGTTAATTTGGTTGCATCACTTAGTATTATAATTTTGACACTGATCTATCCATTTTCATTTGTTTGTTTTTTTTGAGACAGGGTTTCTCTGTGTAGCCCTGGCTGTCCTGGAACTCACTCTGTAGCCCAGGCTGGCCTTGAACTCACAGAGATCCGCCTGCCTCTGCCTCCAAGTGCCGGGATTAAAGATGTGCAGCACCATGCCCAGCTGTTAAATTTATTTTATATTAAACTCTTTTCCACGGAATTTGTAGAAAGCCACTTAGGACAATTTAGTACACGTTTTCATGGAGGGCTGGGAAGATGGCTCAGTGGTTAAGGACATTTGCTGCCTTTCCAGAGGTCTTAAGCTCAGTTCTCAGCAGCCACTCTGGGAGGCTCGAACTTACCCGTACCTCAGCCCCAGGGGAGTTGACACCTCTGTGCTCATGTGCACATACCACACAAAAGACATGATTAAAAATAAATCTTAAAAATGTTTTCATGGAGCCAGGTATGATGGGGTATACACATGATCCCAGAGTTTGGGAGGCTGGGGCAGAGGAATCTGAAGCTGGAGGACATTTTGGGTTACATAGTAAGACCCTGTCNGGAAAAAAAAAATGCTGGACAGTGGTGATATACCTTTAATCCTTGCACTTGGGAGGCTGAGGCAGGCGGATCTCTGTGAGTTTGAGCCCAGCCTGGTCTACAGAGTGAGTTCCAGGACAGCCAGGGCTACACAGAGAAACCCTGTCTCAAAAAACTAAAAAAGAGGTTGAAATNAGTTATTAAGTTTAATGTTAATATAGAAGTCACAGCTGGTGGCACAGGCTACTTGAGTCTGAGGTAGCAGAATCATTCTGTAGCCTGAGCTGGAGAAAAAGTTCAAGACCAACATAAACAAGTTAGTGAGAGCCTGTCAAAATGTAAGTTAAAAACATGGTGTGGGTTGGGGGGTGATGGTGAGCAGAGATACATCTCAATGATCAGGTACCTGTCTCAAAAACGTGAAGCCCTATAGTACTAGGGCTGTTACATGTTGGAGAAAGCTCTAGATCTTCATTAGAAATAGTGTATAGACATGAACAAACAAACTCAGTAGGGGTAGGTTTCTAGGGAAACATTTTCTGATATGGTGAGACTGGAGTTGAACTCTGAAAGAAGAAAACATTGAAAATGCTGGCTCCATGCAGTACGGGCTGTAGGAGCCTGATGACCTGAATTTATCCCTAGAACCNTAACAAAAGCTGGACAGAGTGGTGAACACCTGTAATTCTAACATCTCTATGGCAAGATGGGAAGCAGGATCACCCAGGAAGCTTGCAGATCAGCCACCCACAGGATGCACNACAGTGACAGAAACAACAGAGACACTGTTACCAAACAGTAGGAAGAACCGACCCTGAAAAGTTGTCCTCTGACCAACACACATGTGGTGGCAGAGTGGGCCTCCCTGACCCAGAATTAGGTCATTTCAGCTCACAGAAAGCATGAATGACTGCAAACAACAGGATGAACAGGAAGCCTTCTGGGATGCGGTGGATTCAGCAGAGCCTACATAAAGCCCTAACAGCTATTTGAAAGAACTGAATGGATTTGGTCTGCAACAGAACAGGGCATCATGACAAATTTGTCATCGCGGAGTCAGAACTATCCACCAGATATTGTACACAGAAAAAAAGGCCAAGCACTACNACTTGATCTAAAAGATTGTCAGCTAGAGAGAATAATTTATAGAGATGGTCAGGGCATACCCTTACATGCTCCAGACCTGGGTTCAATGCCGAGAACTGGAATAACAGAGTCAATCACAGAAAGTGCCTTCATCTATCGTATTTCACTTTCACCTTTTTGGTGGAACAAATTATATTAGACTGTAAAACTTAATCTTACAGAATTATAAAAAGTGCTCAAATGCTTGGGTCTGTAGTCATTCCATGGGAAAAATAACCAGCAACTAGGCCATTTCTTGCCCTCTAAGGCAGTGGTTCTCAAACTGTGGGTCATGACCTCATTGGGGGTCACATATCAGATGTTTACATTATGATTCGTAACAGTAACAAAATTATAGTTATGAAATAGCAATGAAACAACTTCATGGTTGGGGGTCACCACACCANGAGGAACTGTATTAAGGGGNGCAGCATTAGGAAGGTTAAGGANACTGCTCTAGGGTCAACTGCACTGCACAGCATACCTTCAGGAGAGCACACTGCAGGAAGCTCAGCAAGGATGACCAAGGCAACTGTGACTAGTCTACTTCCTTCCTCTGACAGGGTCTGCGGCTTGGCAGCTTTTACTCTTGGGCTACCTGTCAACTTCGGGTTTAGTTCCGGGAGTTGTCTGACGAGGATGCAGACACACAACTCCAGGGTTGCAAAGACCAACGACTTCCCAGGTACAAGTCCTCCTGTGTCCTTTCCTTCACCAAACTCTGGCAGGGTCTCCTTTTCAGAGGCGCCATCATCAACTGAAAGAAAGACAGGGAACAACGCTGGAGAAATGCTGCTAGTTTGGTGTCCAGTAGATGGCAGTGTAACTCATTTTAGAAGGCCAATGCATTAGTGGCTCCAGTGTTAGGTGTGAAAAGTTGACGGNAAAGGCAGTTCTCGAGCTAAAGGTGGCTGTCTTTACTATGACTTCCCACTACAATGGTTAAAACAAAACAAAACAATACAATCCTTATAATCCATTCAGCCTTAAAACAGTGCCNGCTTAAACTTATCTCCTTGCTATTACAAATGAGAACCCNACAGCAGTAGCTCCAACAGTGACTGTCATCTTATAGGGTGACTAAGATCAGAACCCAGGTCCCTGCTGCCATTAGAAATCGCACTCCTCNTCCCCACAACTCTGCACTTTTACTTTTTATGCACATATGTTCCATCTGCCCTAGTCACAAAAGTATCAACACTGCATAGCTATACTGAGCAGTACTTCGAAAAACAATGATGCATGCTTGCAGTGTGCTCAGTGTGTAGTGGACAGTGCTTGCTAGCACCCAGAAGTCCTCCNTTTGACTTGGTTTCCAGAACTGGAATAAAAAGAGCTGCTATGTCATTACTAGTTAACACTCACCTTCTGCACTCCGTCTTTTCTCCTTCACATGCTCTTGGGCTGCACAGATAATCTGCCTTACCACTTCGAGTGAAGCNAATTGAACGGCAGGTGACTCTCTNGTCAAAATTACTCGGTGTAGGACATTCAGCAATTCAATACCCAAGTCCTGTCAGAAAACACGGAGTGGACACTATTGGAAATTACACTTGTGTGTGTGTGTAAAAANAATGCTAAATGCAATGACAAAATTCAGAAAAAGAGAATTTCATAAATTTTTAAAAAAATAAATTTATTGCTAGAGCAATAATGGTATACATCAACACTTCTTTTGTTGGTTTTGGGACAGTCTTAGTAGCNCTGCCTGGCCTCAAACTTGCCAAGGANGACCTTGAACTCCTGATCTTCCCCTCTGTCCCCACAATGCTGGAGTTTGAGGTGTGCATCACCATGCCTGGCTCGGAACGTTTTAACCAACTTCCGAACATTTCTTGGCTCATTTTGGCGGGAGATGGCACTATGACAAGAGATCCCTCTCAACCAAGTTCTAAAACAATATTGGAGACACAGCCAAAAAAGCATAAAGGCTGGCAGGTGGATCCTGTGACTAATATTCAAGTTTTCTTGTGATGATGAAGAATGAAGGAGCAGTAATACTAAGGTAGACCTCTAAAATACCCCAGAAAGTCCCTACTCCATTTCCCTTTGCTTCCTCTAGGATTATATTGATTTTTATTTTATGTGTATGAGTATTTCACATGGACATACATATGGTGTTGGAGGAGGTCAGAAGAGGCCAGCAGGCCCCCCGTAAACTGGAACCACCACGTGGGTGCTGGGAACTGAACCTGGGTCCTCTGCTCTCAACCACTGGGCTACCTCTCCAGCTGCCTCCCTTCTCTTTTTCATTGGTTATCCTGTTGCTTTCTTTCATTTTTGAAAAANTTGAGTAAATTTGTCATTAATAAATCCTCATTTTGGGGTTGGAGAGATGGCTTAGGAGTTAAAAGCATCTGTCACTGAAGAGAACTGGGATTTGGTTCCCAGCACTCACAACTGCCTAAATCACTAGCTCCAGGCTTACCTCTGAGGGCTCCTCATGGACATGCAAATGTACCCACCATATACATAAGAANGCACACNGAGAATAGCCAGGTGTAGAGGCACNTGCCTTTCAGAGGCAGAGGCAGGTGCATCTCTGAGTTCAATGCCAGCCTGGTCTACAGAGTGAGTTTTAGGTCAGCCAAGGCTGCACAGAGAAACCCTGTCTTGAAAAAACCACCTCCCACCT
>LZPO01027565.1:18964-29553 GCA_001675575.1 Neotoma lepida
AAACAAAACTATGGAAAGCCAGATGTGGCAGCACATTCCTGTAATCTCAGACTTGGGGGTGAGGAGGAGTTCCAGGCCAGCCTGGGCTACATTCTGAGATCCTGTCACAAAACAACCCCTTTCTCCCACCAATCAAACAATACTTCTGTAGAAAGAAAGGTACTAAGCTTCTCTTGTAATTTCTGTAACTTATCAACTTGACAGTGAAGCCAACTTGTAATAGGATTCTAGACTTATTATAATAAAATTCGTAATTTTAGAAAATACACAATACCTAGTTTTGTTAATGATGTCACTAACAACCAGCAAAGAATGAGGTGACAAGTCACCAGGAGGAGGCAGGCAGTAAGGCACTACTCAAGGATAAGCCTGCTAGCATTGTTAAGCTCTTTGAAAAGCTGACCTAAAATCAGATGGAACCGGTCAGTGTAGACATCCTCTGGGGACTTCACTGCGGCCCCAGACGACGATGAGCCCTGACACATGGAAGTTGGAGTTACAGGCCTTGAGAGATTGGCAGCTTCTTCTTCCGGGTCAGCGAAGCCTGTGCTGGTGAGCCACAGCGCTGCAGCGTGGAGGATGAGCGCCCAGGAGTTGTGGTAATGCAGCTTTGCGTTGTCGCTAGTCTCTGCTGTGTAGAAAGCACCGCCTNGCAGAGGAGGAAGCAGTCAGCAGGAACCGAGGACATCACCTTCCAGTGGTAAAGACTGTTGCTAGCCTCTGTTCAGAAAGTGCATTTGGAACCCTTCCAGGCAGTCCAGTGCTTTCTGATGTTATCAGCACAGATGAGCTGTCTGTTCTAGGGCTTGACACACATGAACCTTCTCTACAGCCTGTGTCTGGGACTCATCTTACTGTGCCCCACATTTCTNGACATTTGTTCATGTTGCTAAACTGCTTAGTTCTGTTACTGATGTTTGACTTCCCCTGGCATTACAGCTGTTGGGTCCTAGGGCTGATTAGAGGGAACTTTATAATAAGATTTGGAGGCTGAACCAGCAGTGCTGGTGCATGTTTATAATCTCTGCACTGTGGAGGGGGAAGATCAGGAGTTCAAGGCTAGTCTCAGCTAATAGGGAGGGAGGTGAGGCCACGATGGGCTGCATAAAACCAGTTCTCAGAAACAACAGAAAAAGGGAGGAGTAGAGTGTTTATCCAGCACACGGGGTCCTAAGTTCACTTCTCAGCACTAAACATACAGTCTCTCTCTCTCTTCCCCTCTCTCTCTCTTCCTCTCTCTCTCTTCTCTCTCTCTCTCTCTCTCTCTCTCTCTCTCTCTCACACACACACACACACACACAGAGAGAGAGAGAGAGAGAGAGAGAGAGACAGAGAGACAGAGAGACAGAGAGACAGAGAGAAGAAAACAGAAAAATAACTCTAAAAAATTAGAGAAAGTCCTGTTGAGATGGCTCAGTGACTTGTCATGCAAGCTTGAGGACATGAATTCNGATCCCCAAACCCATGTAAGACTGGATGTGGTNCTCATACATCTGTAATGCCAGCACTCCTATGGGGACAGGAGGCCAAGACAGGAAGACAGGCGAATTCCCAGTAACTCGTGCGCCAGCCAGGAGAGACTCCAGCTCAAATAAAGGGGGGGTGAAGAATATGTCAACATCTGAGGTTGTACTCTAACCCTGAACATGCATGCATCAAGGTGTCTGTCCCACATAAACTCATACAGACACACACATAAGATTAGCAAAACAAAAAAACAAAAATCAGAAAAAAGTAACTTGGAAAGCTAATCCCTTTCTTCTTAAACGCTTTATTTGTTTGCTTATTTATTGACTTTTACATGTGTGTGTGTTTGGGGCATGCAGAAGTCAGAGGAATTGTCAATTTGTCAGTTGTCAATTTCAGGGTCAGTTCTCTCCTTTCACTACGTGGGTCACAGGGATTGAATTCAGGTCATGAAGCTTGGCAGCAAGNGCTTTTACCTATTATGCCATTTTGCTGGTCCTGAAGCTTAATACTTTTGTGTGTGTTTGTATGTGTGTATCATTCCTTATGTGTGTATCATTTCATGTTTTCCCAGACAGGTCTCTCTCTGTCTCTTATACACATCTAGATGTGTATAAGAGACAGTCCCAGGGCTGGTATTAGTGCTCAGGCCTGGATTCTTAGAATTGACCTCGGTCCCCATGCATACAAGGGAAACACTTCGCTAACTAAGCCTGCTGCTCAGCTCAATTTCTTAACTTTTGGTCAGTTAACTATAAAATGTTTTAAGACAAATTGTGGGNATGTGTTTAAAACAAGTACTGACATATATTACCCAGTTCCAAGACTGACACTAACATTTTGTCTTATTGTGTTCAATCTCTTACCTAAGTNTATCAGAGAACAAAGAGGCAGTAATAGTCAAGACATTCTGAAATGACACAAAGATTAAGAGTGGCTACCTACTGTCTAACACATAAAGTACAGTATTACTTGTAGTAGAAAATTAGATCTCTACCTCTACTACTTACAGAATAAATCCTAGTTTCATTATTGTTCAAATTAACAGATAAAACTACAAGCTTATAGGTATTTATGATCTTAAGTGAAAAACAATGTCAGGCAATACATAAGAATACAAGCGACTGGCTATATTAATTAAACACACACACACAAATTAGAGACTATGAGAAAGTTCCACAAAGGAACTGTACTGAAACATACATATAAAGAATTAAGAAGAGGCTGGGGAGATGGCTCACTGGGGCACCTACTATGCAAGTATGAACACCTACTATGCAAGTATGAGGACTGGCGTTCCATCCCTAAGCACACACAAAAGGGATGAGTGGGCATGGCAGTCGCCTGTAATCCCAGTACTCGAGAGGTNGAGCTGGACTTCTGGGCAAACTGGCCAACTAGACCACCTGCAGTAGTGAGTGCTAAGTTCAGCGAGAGACCCTGTCTCAATCAACTGAAAAGTGATCAAAGAGGACTCTGATTGTCACCTTCTGGCCAGGCTTCCACACATATTTATGCAATACTACATGCAGACATGCACACAGATACACATGCACACCACACACATGCAGAGGAGCAAATCCAAAACCAAACAACAGAAGAAGAGGACGGAGGTGATTAATGGGCAGTAGGAAAAGGGCAAACATAAATTAGAAACTCCAGAAAGGCTAGGGTCAGGATAGTTACAGAAGAGGCAATTTAAACGGCTAGAAACATAGAAGCAAAGACTTCTGTTTTTTTTCCAGACAAGGTTTCTCTGTGTAACACCCCTGGCTGTCCCAGAACTCACTCTGTAGACCAGGCTAGCCTCAAACTCATAGAGCTCTACCAGTTCCAGGACAGCCAGGTCTGTTACATAGAGAAACTCAGTCTCAAAAAACAAAAACAAAAACAATTTCTCGTTGTCTACATTAATTCAACTCTTAGCAGCTTATCCCATGAATAAAAATTGTTCTGGGGGAAAATGTTTCAGCTAAATATCACATACTAACATACTACAGGATAAATCTTGGAACAGAAGTCACTGTCACTCTAGGAATTATTAACTTATTTTCCTTCTTACCTTCAACAGGAAGTTGGGAGGCAAATTCTGCAGGCAAAGTTAAGAGAGCAAAATCCTGAAGTGCAGCAAGCCAGAGTCTGCTTAGTNTGGCCAGGTCTGTGCAGACTAAGTCAAGAAGGCCATCAGCCGAAGGGGACCCACTTCTCACACTGTCTTCTGAAGTAGTAGTCTTCAGAGTTTGTTTGTGGTTTTTATGTCTTTGTACAGCAATTATGTAGACCTGTTAAAAGATTATAAGTAGAAGAAAAAAATCTTGTGTTTTTATGCTTTCCTAAAGACACAGGCTTGCCTTTGAAATCATCCAACTTGAAATGCACTGTGGTATCGAGAAGGCAGGTAGGGCTGGAGAGATGGCTCAGCAGGTAAGAGGGCCTGAGTTCAATCCCCAACACTCACATCAAGTGGCTCACCACTACCTGTAACTCAAGCGGGGGTGGCCTGAGTGTGTAGATCCCATGCCTTCTTTTGGCATCTACACCACTCACACATGCACCGACAGCACACACTCAAAAAACACACAACATAAAACAAGTAAAAATAAAGTGTTAAAATTTACTTNAAAAAAAAAGAAGGCATGTATGTATAAACACATACATATTATACAAAGATAAAGAAATCATCTCTGGGAAGAAGAGTTGGCTTAGCAATTAACAGTACTGGCTGCTCTTGCAGAAGACCTGGGTTCGATTCCTAGCACCTATATGGCTGCAACCATCTGTAACTCCCATTCCAGGGGATCCGATGCCCTATTTTGACCTCCATAGGCACCAGACACATGCAGTGCACACATATACATGCAGGCAAAACACTGAAACACATAAAATAATAAAATAAATAAATCTAAAAAAAAAACCAACAAAAAAAAACTACCCTGGAGATGTCTCAGAGACAATGAATACTGGTAAACATCTTGCCACTATGCACTTCAGCGGCCATGGCAGCTACAAACAGCAGCACTCTGGGGTAACCTGATAATCCACCTCACCACGTGGCTGCGGACAGCTATTTCTCAATTGAACTGTGGGTACTGAAAATATGCTTTGTAGAATTACCACTAAGCCACTATAGCAAGGTTTACTTAATAGACTCATGGACTAAAGAATAACTTTGGTCCTATAACTCTAGAACCTAAAAGAGCCGACTTTGGAACAAAACAAACGAAAACTCTGAAATATGTATGTTGTGTTAAGCCAAGATAATGGCAAAATTGGACAAATTTAATTCAGTTTCTATAAGAGCACAGTATGAATACTCAAGTACTTTACTCTAGGTATGCTAATATGCTTGATTATAAGGTCTCTGTCATTGCCCCTGACCTCTCAGACAGATGAATAGAATACACACTNCATTACTTTCACCCCTAGTTTTGATTCTAAATGTATCTGGCTCCAGGGATTTCAGACATGGATTAGAGGCCTCTATTACACAGAATATGTTGATCAGTCGTTATGTGAGGAAAAACTAAGAGAAGGTTTAATGAAAAACAAGGAGATTTAAATTACAAATAACACCATGTGAATAGAAAGTTTTATTTGAAAATGATGTTTTGTTTTGTTGTCTTTTCAAGATAGGGTTTCTCTGTGTAGCTCTGGCTATCCTGGAATTTGCCTCAAATTCACAGAGATCCACCTGCCTCTACCTCCCGAGTGCTGGGATTAAAGGTGTGTGCCACCACTGTAAAACAGCTTTATATAGTTTAATTCATAACTGCTCCTGCTTCACTCTTTAGACTGCTTGTCCAATGTCAATTAATATATAAATAAATCTCACTTGGAACGCTTTGGCTTACCCTAAAAACAGACTACCACTTAGCACTGTGGCACAGCTGGTGGTCTCAGCACTTGAGAGGTGGGGAAAGCGAATCACAATTCATTGCCAGCCTCAGCTACACGGGAGGACCTTGCCTCAAAAACAAAACAAAACAAACCCCAACCAAACAACAACAAAAACAATCAAGGGTAGGGTATCACTCAGAGGAACAGGCCTTACCTACCATGCCTGGTTCAATCAAGGACCTGAGTTCAATCCTTGGCAAACACATACAGACTAACAAAAAAACCTCCCCTGCCAATAAGACTTCCGTATAATTGTACTTTACAGCCTACAGTGTTTATGGTGTCTAACAGCTTCCATAATTCCCGTATCAATGAAGAGCACTGACCTCTGCCCAGGCTTTCAGCACGGCCAAGATCTCCATGGTAGAAGCACTTTCGTTGTACAGGTGACTGAGAGCCTCCTTTCCAGCTTGGATTTTTGTTAGTGATGAGACAAGTAGCTGATGAACTCTGCGGAGATCACTGAGGTCACTGACAACTCCACTTGCTATCCATGCACTGCAAACCTGGTTTTGAGAAAATCAAAAATTAGATTTCTGTAGTTCTTCTTCATGAGTTTAGTAGAGCCCACCCAAATCTTAGGAATCTAGCTATGGAAGTAACTTTTGTAAGATTTTTAAATGATTTAATTTTATTTTATGTGCATNGGTGTTTCATCTGCATGTATGTCTGTGTGAGGGNGTCAGAGCCCTTGGAACTGGAGTTACAGACAGTTGTGAGCTGCCATGTGGGTGCTGGGAATTGAACCCAGGTCCTCTGGAAGAGTGACCAGTGCTCTTAACCACTGAGCCATCTCTCTAGGCCAGATATAATTTTTTCATTTTTTAATCAGGAAACCTAANAGAACGCAGCAGACAAAGAATCAAAAGCCAGGACTTCAAAAACGAAAAGANACTAAGGCTGAAGCAACAAAACAAAGTGCTCTTTAGTATGTAAGAGGAAGAGTGTGAGACGTCAATACGCATCAATTAAACTATGAGTGACAACCACAAACTTCTGGATAAATGTTTTAAATAACATTCTAATCCTGAATATCTTATCTCGTTATTTAAAATTAAGAGTGGTTAGTTAGAAAAGACNCAGACTTAACATTTAGAACCCCGATGATGCTGGGTGTGGTGGGGCACGCCTTAGTCTCAGCGCCTGGGAGGGAACTGAGAAGCAGCTGGATCTGGTGGCACACCCCTTAGTCTCAGTGCTTGTGAGGCAGAGGCAGGTGGATCTCTGTGAGGCCAGTCTTGTCTACATAGCAAGTTCCAGGTCATCCAGAACTATACAGTGAGACCCTGTCTCAAAACAAAACAGAACACTCCAAGGAAGGTTTTATTTTATTTTATTTTGCAGTGCTAGGGATTGAACCTGGAATCTCACTATGCCAGGCAGGTGTTCTTTTACTGAGCTACATTCCCAGACTCTAAGAAAAATTTTGATCCTTCTAGTAACAGTTTTTATCTAAAAAACAAAGCAAAACCACCACAACAAAGCACCATTCATATATATATATATATTGCAGTGCAGGGCCAACTATAGTGGCTTATGCCTATAGCCCAGCAGTAGGGAAACAGAGGCAGGAGGAGCAGGAATTTCAGGACAGATTTGGCTAGTTTAAGGCCAGCCAGGCTACAACAGGTCCAATCTCTAAAAACCAAAGGGGAAGCTGGATGTTGGATGTGGTAGTAGATGCCTTTAATTTTAGTACTCGGGAGGCGGGAAGCAGGAGGCAGGAAGATCTCTGTGAGTTTGAGGCCAGGCTGACTGACANTGTGAGTCCAGGTCAGTCAGGGCTGCAGAGTGAGACCCTGTTTCTAAACAAACTGACCAACAAACCCATCACAACACAAAACCAAAGCNGGTAAAATCTGCAGTGTTACTCTTAAGTTTACTAAACTTTAGGGACTCTGTACTTTTCCACATGNCATGGTAGCTCTCTTTCTACAGAAAACTATTTTTGCCCTTATCCATATACAGCTGGCCTCTGACTTCCTATTTCTAAACTNTATTATTTACAAAGGCAGTAAGTTAGGAAAAGCTGTACTTTCTACTGACACGAAGTCCAAATCCACTCTTGTGATTCTGGGAGGAAGCAGAAAGCCACAGTCCTACTCAGTCACACCATCACAAGGGGAGCAACTCAGCTGCTATGGTGCCCAGGAGCAGTGGCTGGTACTGAAGCACCAAATGTATTTTTTACTTACAATAGATTTATTGATACAGAGCCCTATTTTTTGTTGTTTTTCAAGACAAGGTTTCTCTGTGTAACAGCTCTCTCTGGCTGTGTTGGAACTCACTCTGTAGATCAGACTGACCTGGAACTCAGAGATCTGCCTGCCTCTGCTTCCTGAATGCTGGGATTAAAGGTAAGTGCTAAAATTGTCCAGCACAGAAGCCCATTTTAAGTAGAGAAGAACAGCTACTCATTCATTCATCCATTTTGGGTTTTTCAAGACAGGGTTTCTCTGTGTAACTTTAGAGCCTGTCCTAGAACTCACAGAGATTCGTCTGCCTCTGCCTCCTGAGCCACCACCTCCTGGCCTACATCTATTTATTTAAATCTTGTCTCATTTACTAAGATTTCAGGTGGTTTATGGCAAGAACACTCATACAAAGAGATGCTAAGTTAGGGACTTTGGACAAAATTTCCTTAGCACACAGTTCTCTTGATACTAGACGGCACTCAAACAGCTCTCAAGTTCAACTAGGTAAAAACAAGGTGAATGCCAGGAAGACTTCTCAGTGACAGAACACCTACAGTTTGAGGCCCTGCACTCAACTGTAGCACCAGACACCCTTTAAAAATAATGAAAAGAAAAANAGAGATGAAAGAACTGATACAAGGTAAGTTTCTGTATTATGTTTATAACTTACTACTTCAGGACACCTATTGGGCTGGCCACTAAGTGCATGCCAACGCAATCCAAGGATACTTCCCTGCTGTTTCCAACTGTACCACATAGCTCTCAGAGACATGTAAACCATGCTTAACTTTGCTTGAAATGCCAACCTNTGCTCTCCTGACACACCACTTTCAGTCAATCAAAGTCTAAAAGTTTGGTAACTCATAATGCTGCTGCTAATGTGGGAATACAGGTATTTGCATACATTGCTGGGTGAGTTTTATCTGGCAAATTCCTCTAATATTCCTTTTTTCTGACCCACCAATTCAGTGTATTCAGTGAAAGGACCTATGCAGGATGACTTGCTGTGGCAGTATTTTTATTTTATTTTATCTTTTGGTTTTTCAAGACAGGGTTTTAGCCCTGNCTGTCCTAAAACTCACTCNGTAGAACAGGCTGGCCTCAAACTCAGAGTTCGATCTGCCTGCTTCCCAAGTGCTGGGATTAAAGGCGTGTGCCACTACACCCAGTTGTGGCAGTGTTTGTAATGGGAACAGAAGAAGCACTGACAAGCCCATCAATATAAACTATTCTAGGAAACGCAGACTCAGCCTGGGACACCACGCAGTTGTGGGTAAGAAGCGTGCTGTTTCTCAAATGTCAAAAGGAAAGGAAAAGGGTGTGCTGATAGGACCGTGAGACTGTAAGGAAGGACCTTGAGGCTGGAGCTCANTATGTAGCCCAGGCTGGCTTTGGGCTCATACAAACTTCCTGCCTCAGCCTCCCTAGGGCCTGGCTGCTACAGTTGTCTCTCTCTCTTTTTTTAAAGATTTATTTATTTATTATGATGTATAAAGTGTTCTGCCTGCACATCAGAAGAGGGCACCAGATCTCATTACAGATGGTTGTGAGCCACCATGTGGTTGCTGGGAATTGAACTCAGGACCTCTGGAAGAGCAGCCAGTGCTCTTAACCTCNGNGCCATCTCTCNAGCCCTAAGGTCGTCTCTTACGCTTTGCCTTTGGATCCACTTACCTGACAGGCTTTGGCAGTTATGTCAGGTGGTGTCTCTGAAGTGAAGGCTGGCCTAAGAGCTGCTCCAACCTGACAAGGAATCACACGATACGTCAAACATCAACAAGGGAGCATCGCTTTAACGTTATGGAGATCATCCATTAAGGATAGGTTTCGTGGACCGCTTTGTCTGCTGTCCTGTATGGCAGCACANTTCTGCCTCCCGGGAAGCAGCCCCGCCCCCAGAACTCCCAGTCTGTGGAGTTGCTGTGGAGCCAGTAACTGGCTCCAGGGAACCACATCTCTCAAGACTTTTGCTGGAGAGGGGCTGTTTCTCTGTAAAGACCTGACTGTGGGAAGAATCATCTTGTCACCAGAGAGTTGTGTGGGGGTGGTGCTCAGAGTAAAGCCAACGTGGAGAACCCCCATTTTCTTGCTAAACTGTGTTTCTTGCACCTGCAGTTCTATGAGGGCAGAAACATAAGAGCTCAGCCTGACCAAGCTGTTATAGTACTCTGTTCCAATANGATAATTCCATGCGCTTCAGCCCCTTCCTTTGGCTACATCCCCACGCACACACTGGCTTTGTTTGCTGGGAAGAAGTGATGGAGCTGGCTAACCAACTAGAGAACTGTTCTAGAGGTCTCCTTGTTTCTAACCATCACAAACTGCCTGTCAATCAACAGCCAGGTTACAAGATGGGCGGTTCTACTTCCATCCTTGGACTATTGAACACAGAAAGATCATAAAACCAGAGATAAAACCAGGTCCTTTCCTAAATCTAGAAAAAATCCTGAAGGAGGTTGCATGTAGCACTCTAGTCTAGGAGCAATGAAGGTAAAGCATGTATATAGCTTGATTATTTACTGTTATGTTGCTGTAAACTAAAAAGGTTTTAATTATAAAAATCAACCCTGGAGGGTATAAGCTACTGTTTTAATATATGATGTTGCTTTTACTTGGAGCTTTATTAAATGCTAGCTATTAGATTTCTTCTACAAATGCATGTGTTATCTGTGCACTGAGGTAAGGGCCATGGATCAGAAGAGAGAGTCTTTATGAACTAACAGGTGACAGACACGATTTCATAGCCGTTATCAGTGTTGTTTAGTAGTAATACCAGAGAGTTCTAGCAGATAATGCTTACATTGGCTTGATACTGTTCCAGAATAACATGACCTGGAAACTCGGGCTCTGGGATATCTGCAAATCGTCGAATAACAACCAAGAGTGTGTCAAGGCCAGAGAGGCGGAGCTGGTCACTATGGTCTGTGGCAGCCATAAAAGCCATGCGAATTAGGTCAGCAAGATGGAACACCAAAAAATCATCTAGAAGATGAAAAATATGTACTATCATGAAAAAGAATAGGCTGAAAC
>LZPO01027565.1:36805-50700 GCA_001675575.1 Neotoma lepida
CGTTGTCAATGGCAAAATACTTCCTACTAGGTTCTTTCCTCCGATTTTACTGTTGTACTCACCAGCTGATGCAGCAAGCACATCTTTACAAAGCTTTAACCAAAGGGAGAGCTTTTCCACTGCCATGGATGTCAGCATATGATGTAAAGTCTCTCTGATATCCTGGCANAAGCTTCTGTCTGTCTCTTTATCTAGTAAGGCCAGCAGCGCCCCTTCAAGGCCCACTTCTCTGATGTTAGCATCTGGCAAGAAGAAAATGGANGATCTAAGTAATGACCAGAGGAGAAGCACTCGTGTTCAGTGGTTACTAAATACCACATATCAATGTACTTGAAAGATTAGCCTAGATATTTCACTTCATCTACTGAAGTTGAGATTCATTCACAGTTGACCTCTGGGGTTATTTACAATCCTGCATAGCCATTAAAAAAAAAAGGAACCTTAGTAACTCCTTTAAGAGTTAAGGCGCCAAAGCTACACAGAGAAACCCTGTCTTGAAAAACCAAAAAAAAAAGTTAAGGATATCAGGCCATCCAGAGAAAGAGTTTGATAACCCTGGAACCCACACGATGGAAAGCAGAGAACCAACTGATTACTCTGACTTCCACATGTGTGCAAACCCACATACAATAAATAAATGCAATAAAAATTTAAAAAGTTGTTAATGTCACCTTAATTAGGTAAATATTATCTAANCAATGTTCAATNCAGCAATACAGAATGTATATATAATTTTATCTATTATTTATTATAGATAATTTTTTTTGGTCTGAAGTCAAATTCAAATCAATAAACATGATCAATAAGTTCCCTTGTTCTAGTGTAAAGGTTCTGATTTGTTGTTGTTAGGTGCTACTGGGGAATGAATCTGGACTAACCTTTGAACTTGAGATCCTCCTGCCTCAGTCTCCCAAGTAGGCAAATTACAGGCCTATACCACCAAACCCAGCTAAAGGATCTAAATAGTTAAAATTAGTGTACACACATCCCAAGGCACATGTGTGGAGGTCAGATGACAGCTTGTGGCTCCCTGGAATTGAACTCAGGACATCAAGCTCAGTGGCAAGGACCTCCCCTCCCCTGCCATTTTGCTGGTCCCTTAAATTTTTTTAAACAAATTAAACAGAAAACAACTACTGATTGGTGACTAGAGTTCATCCTCTGAGCTAACATACATCACTATANAACATTCCCACCGAAGAGTAATAGCGCAACTCAGAGGAGCAAAACCGCTTCAATCCAGCATCTACTTCCTAAACTCTGAAAATGTCCAAACCCAGTACAGCTTCTCTTTAAGATTAGCATTTATGAAATCGTTTATATTCTAAAAGTAGAATTATCTTTTAAAGATCAGAAGGGAGCAGTAGGGATGTTTCAGATTGGCAATAAAAGGATATACTAACTAATGTTGAGTAAGACAGCCATAGACTGGGGCTTCAGGACTGTGAATTCATGGTGCTACTAAATCACTGCCGATTTTCCTGGACGGGAAAATAGGGTGTGGCATGGAAGACAATGCCCTTCTTGGGAATGCAAGCTGAAGTATGGAGATTTAACTGAGGTCTACAGCCTGCTTTGAAATGACATGACAAAAGTAAGTGTTGTCAATATGGATGGAGACATATATAACAGGAGCATTATAAATATATTAGATAAGGTAAATTATGTATTCGCTGCATGGTTCTTTCAACTTTCCAATGAGTTTCAAATATNAAATTTTTACTTAAAACATTTTTAATATTTATTTTATATGTATGAGTGTTTTGTGCATGTATGTATATGCACTACATGAATGCCTGGTACTTGTGGNGACCAGAAGAGGTCATTGGATCCCCTGGAACTGGAGTTACAGATGGCTGTGCATCACCATGTGAGTGCTGGGAACTGAACTTGGATCCTCTGTATGAACAAGTGCTCTAAACTGCAGGCCATCTCTGTAGCACTGAGTATTAAACATTTTAAAAGGAATAAGACAGTGAGTTCTTCACTATAATTTTACTTACATAGCTGATGTATTTTATTTTTTCCTGACCAATAAGCATTTAAAAAAATGTTCAAAAAATTTCAAGAGAAATGAAGGCGCTGGAGAGATGGCTCCAAGGTCAAGGGTGCTTGCTGCTCTTACAGACTTGGATTCAGTTCCCAGCACTCACTCGGCAGCTCACAAATGACTGGAACTCTGGTTACAGATGCTCTCTCTCACATGCATACACACAAAATAAAACATAAGAAGTAAATCTTCAAAAAAAAATTGCCCCTGGGGAGAGGAGAAGGGTGGTAGTGGCATATGCCTTCAACCTGAGCACTCAGAAAGCAGAGGCAGGTGGATCTCTGTGAGTTCCAGGCCAGCCTGGTCTGCAGAGTGAGTTCTGGGACAGCCAGGACTGATACACAGAGAAACCCTATCTTGAAAAACAAAAAAAGTTTACTTCCTACCTACTCACTCTTCTAGTTCTGTGTGTGTGTGTGTGTGTGTGTATGTGTGTGTGTAACTCAACACTTCTAAGAACATGTTTACACCACCGAAATCTAAAGCAATGGATACAGGTAATTTTGGTTGTGAATAAAAACTTAGAGGTTCCTTTGGGGAAAGATGGGACATTATTACAAGATTACTGTATCAACAGTCATGTTAAATAACCCAAACAGCACTGATTTTTCAAAACGTAGTATTTTTATTAACTTTTTGAGAATTTTAGACATGCTGTCCTAGTTACGGTGACTACTGCTGTGATTAAACACCATGACCAAAGCAACTTGGGGAGGAAAGGGTTTACTTGGCTTACACTTCCACATCATAGTTTATCATCAAAGGAAGTCAGGACAGGAACTCAAACAGGGCAGGAACCAGGAGGCAGGAGCTGATGCAGAGGTCATGGAGGGGTGCTGCTCACTAGCTTGCTCAGTCTGATTTCTTACAGCACCCAGGGCCATGAGCCCAGGGATGGCACCATCCACAGTGGATGGAGCCTCTCAATAAATCATCAATTAAGGAAATGCTCTATAGGCTTGCCTACAGCCTCATCTTATGGAGACAATTTCTCAATTGAGGTTTCCTCCTCTCAGATGACTTGAGCTTGTGTCAAGCTGATCTAAAACTGGCCAGCACACATGCATACAATGACTTGGATCATATTCACCCTCCCACTCTTCTAATTCCTTCCAGATCCACCTTCACCCAGCACACAGCTTAATGTACTAATAGAATAACCTAGACAGGAAAGACTTTGACAGTAAAACACATTATGGACCTAAAAGTCTTAAGCTGGGAGCTTTGCAAAATCTGTGACTTTCTAAAAGTATTATAGTATTTTGGAAATTATACAGACAAGAATAGGATAATATTATTACTTATAGTTAAAATCATATAAAGTTTGAATTACTTTTATCAGTTTTAAATGAAGGGATATGGGTCAGGAATGTGGCTCAGTGATAGAGCCCTTGCCTAGAATGTTTGAGGCTCTGGCTTCAATTCTTAGCACTTGTACAAAATAAAACTGGATATATATTCAAATTTTACTGTGGCTATAGAAGTAGCTCTGTAGTTAAGAACATCTGCTGCTCTTCCAGAGGACCTGAGTTTATTCCCAACCACCTANGACTCTACCTCCAAGGAATCTGATGTCCTCTTCTGAACTCCTCAGGTACCTGCACCCATATGTACAAATACCCAAACACAGGCACATATCTGTATGCACAATTTAAAAAGTCCCTCAAATTTTACTANGCAGTATTGAATTCTGATCTACAATGGAGAAGGGACAGAAAACGATCTTTTAACATGTAGCAGGATTCATTCATTTTGTTAAAATGTTATTTTGGTTGAAGGCAAGCATGTATGAAAAATTATCTTAGTACTAAATCTAATTTCTTTTACAAATTCTTTAAATGTTTGTCTGCGTAGTGGTGTTTGGGCACAATTGTGCATGTGTGGTAGGCAAAGGACAATTTGTGGGACTGTGTTTCCTTCCACTGTATGGGTTCTGAGGACCAAACTCGGGTCATCAGGCTTGGCGGCAAGTGCCTTTTGCTCAGTCAGCCTGCTGCTGGGAACAAACCCTGATGTCATCCAGGATCCTTGAACTACCAATGAAGGGCTGTAAAAACAGCTCATGGAAACAGNTCGCTGTGTTTTTGACTTCCAGATTTTGAGTTCAGAGCTGGGCTAAGAACTAAAAGGTATTTCTAACAAGTTCTCACATGAGGTAGACACTGCTAGTTAGCCTCAATTTGAGAATCACTGCTCTAAGCGGCTGTTGTCACAAGGTGAAATGGTAACTGTTAGGGGTTACTTTTGCAGCGGGTTTCAAATACCTTATGCATTAACATTTACATAGCTTTTTTGGGGGCTGTTTTTGTTTTCGTTTTTCAAGACAGGGTTTCCTGGATATCCCTGGCTATCCTGGAACTCACTTTGTAGATCAGGCTGGCCTCTAACCCAGAGATCTACCTGCCTCTGCCTCCCGAGTGCTGGGATTAAAGACATGTGCCATCACTGCCCAACCTGTACAAGTGTGATGGTTTGAAAGAAAATGGCCTCCAAAGGGAGTGGCACTATTAGGACGTGTGGCCTTGTTGGAGTAGGTGTGGTCTTGTTGGAGAAACCGTGTTACTGTCACTCAAAGGCAGGCTTTGAAGTCTCATATATGCTCAAGATACCTCCCAGTGTCTCAGACCACTTGCTGTTGTCTGCAAGATGTAATATTCTCAGCTACAGCATCATGTCTGCCTGCACTCTGTCATGTCTCACCATGANGGTAATGGACTGAACCTCTGAACTGTAATCAAGTCACCCCAATTAAATGTTTTCCTTTATAAGAGTTCCATGGTCTATGATATTTGCAGGCAAATGGATGGAACTAGAAAATATCATCCTGAGTGAGGTAACTCAGACTCAGAAGGACAAACATGATATGTACTCACTAATAGGTGGATACTAGATATAAACCAAAGGACAATCACTCTGCAACCCACAGATCTGGGGAGGCTACCTAGCAGGAAGGACCCTAGGATGACTGTAGCATAAAAAAAGTTTGGGTTTTGCCCAATCACTGGGCAAGCTTTAGTGAAACATTTCACTATTAGGATAAGAATTTGTACNTCTATTTATGTTCAAGCTATCTGTATATTATCTCTCCTGCAGTTGTACATCNAATGTTTTAATAATAATAAAAAAAATAAGAGTTCCATGGTCATGATGTCTAAGACACTCATCATTTAAAAATTCATGTATACATGGAAATTCTTAATACTGAAGAAAAGAATCACCTGCAGCCAGGTCCCTGCTGTCCCTGGCCAGCAGGACAGCATGCTCTGAAACTTCAGCTGCTTCTCTCTGCACCAGCTGCCGCAAACAAGCCAGAACTGCTCTTCTCAGCAACAGGTAAGGGCTACAAAGATTCACCTGAAAGATGAGATGTGGGGAATGAAAGCTAAGATTCTTGGTGGCACTCAGTAGGTCTAATACATATGACTCTTGGTGGCACTCAGTACATGATTCACTGGACTTTCTCTTGATTCTATTTAGCTCATTAGTAGGCTAGACATAATTTATCAAATACAGCGGAATTTTTCCAATTGTTCTAGAACACACAATTACAACTAGAAATAGCTCAAGGAACAACAGGCACATTAAGTTATGTACCATATATATATATATATATACACACACACACACACACACACACACACATCCAAGCAAAAGCTTTGACAAAGTTAGAAGACCAAGAATTTGGATAAAAACAGTTTTGAGACAAAAGGACTTACACATTGTACTCATGCAATGCTTCTTATGGTTCTCTAGGAAGTGAACACAATTACAGTAGTGTAGGCAAAACGGTGCACGGGCTCAGCTGGAAGCTCTAGTTAGAAAGCCTCAGGGTGAGTCCTCATCTACCACTTGCTGGCTGTGTGACCCTGGGCAAGTTATTCAGCCTCTCTGGATCTTAGCTTCCACAGAACTACTGCCAAGTTAACACAGAGTACCATGCCAAGTNCTGACCACAGGACACACAAACAGGGACAAAGACTCAGTGTTTATGGGTGTGGCTCCTCATGACAGTATTTTACTCAGAAGATTACAAAGATTATTTTCAAATAAATTTCACCCAGAAAAACTTATCAGAAAATCCTTTAAATTAAAAAAATTGTTTTTAAAAATGACTTATTTATTTGCACTGGTGTTTTGCCTGCACATATGTCTGTGTGAGGGTGCTGGATCTCCTGGAACTGGAGTTGCAGACAGCTGTGAGCTGCCACATGGGAGCTAGGGATTGAATCCAGGTCCCCTGGTAGAGCAGCCAGTGCCACTGAGCCACCTCTCCAGCTTCTCACAAAAAATCCTTTAGTAACACTAAAAAACAGCAACTTTTACATACATGAACATATGTCTACTCATAATATATGAAATCANAATGGATTTGGCAGCAGCTTTATCTGTAGCAAATGATAAGCTTGGCAGTGTACTTCAAATAATCAATTACAAGCCAGAAGTTTCTGGATACAAATTTCTTAATTTTTTTCTTTTTCTTTTCTTTCTTTTTGAGACAAGAGTTTCTCTGTGTAGCCCTGGCTGTTCTGAAACTAACTCTGTAGATCAGGCTGGCCTCGAACTCAGAGATCTGCCTGCCTCTACCTCCCGAATGCTGAGATTAAAGGTATGCACCATCACTACCAAGCTAATTTTTTTTTCTCTGAGTGGGAATTTTGCTATGTAGCCTAGGCTGGCCTTAAACTCACAATTTTCCTGTCGCAGCTTCCTGATTATAGACATATACTATTATGGCCTGATTCTGGATACAAATTCTTACTTAATGATCTCCTAAATAATATAAAATTTAGAGACAGAAAATTTATTTTTCCTTAACTAGGATAACAAAGACCAATTTTGTATGGTCTACAAAAATTTATATGTTTGTTTTTGAGGAGCGGAAGGACTGGACCCAAAGCCTCACATGTGCTTTCTACGGGCCCCCTCAGCACACCATGTGTTGTCATGGTGATTTTCAAGTTAAAACTTGACCAACATGGTATAGCTATGATAGAGATCTGATGATTTTGTATATATGGGAAAAAACTGGACTGAAGTAGGTGAATTTCTTGCAGAAAGTTAGGCTAAATTTAAGAAAAACAAAACGGGTGGTGGCAGGTACTGTCCACTGTATAAGGAACACTTGCAAAAAAGACTCGGTTCTAAATTTATAAGCCAAAGATATTAGGTAGGTCATCAGTGAAACACAAGGGTGGAATCTGCTTTGTAAGTATGTTTTATTAGACATCCACATTTCAACTCCAAAGTGGAGAGAGAAGAATGCCATTCACAGAATCCTCAAGGTAATGCCACCACAGTCAGGTTTAAGACTTCTGTTGTTAGAAAGGAGTATATAGGATCACACAGAAGTTAAAACATAAAGAGCAAGTCTACTGGTGCCCAAGATTATTGTTGTAGTTAATATCAATGCTTAAAAACCGCATTCCATGAAAAATTTAAATAAAAATGAATAATCTATCAGTTATTTTGGACTGGAATTTTTCAAGCATGTAACACAAGGAAGGTGCAGCATTCATCAGTTAAACAATCCTTTAAAAAGAAAAGCATGCTTAGAAACACTCTTCATGTGTTTGGTAAAGAAGGTTGGGGGCTGTCACACAGANCAAANGGGAGGGTCACATCTCCATGTCATTCNCCAGCATGTCAACTAGGAAGAGGAATGTCGGCTGGGTTAAAGCAGGCAAACAAAGCAGGCAAAACACAGACATCAAATCAAACTGTAATTACAATGTCTTTCTGAATGAATACATTAAATAAAACATGGCAAAACTTAGTGCAGGGAGCAAGCGCAGCAGCTGGAGAAGGTTAGGAAGGGTCTGTTGACACCAGTGTTAAATAAACACCAAGGAACATGCTATGCGTACTGGACTGTGCATTAACCGTTAACTTAAACACAGGGATGCAGAGGAAAACATCTGCAACCAAACACAATACGAAAAACAGCACTGCAAACCTCAACAAAGTTAGGAGTCGGGGTCAGGGACCTACCAACACAGAATTATCCAACAAGATCTCCTGCACAAAAAACAAATGACAGACCAGTCATGACAAAATCCAAAGATAAATATTAGGACGACTATGACAACAATCAGCTAAGCGTTCAAATATAAAGGCTGAGAGTTATCCTTCAAACTGGCTTAGCTTCAATCTAAAAACGTGGTTACAAACATTTTATTTTCTAACTTGATAGAAAGAGTTAAGATCTTGAAAATAGATGAATTACACGTTTCAGGATGTAAAGCTAGGAACCACGCAAGGACTGAATGTCCACTTGACTAATGAGGCTTTCCCTGAAGCTCTTATTGTGCCTAAGATCCAAAGTAGGCCCAGTAGACATATCTGTGGGAGCAGCAAGCTGGGCTGTGCTTACACAGTTCACCTCAGCACACATTAATTATAGATTTTTTTGATTTTAAAACAGAGAGCTCAGAACTCTAGTTCTGAGTCCAAGTTCAGACAGAAGCGAGACAGCNTGCACTTAGCAGAGAGCCTTTAGTGTATGATTACTGCCCAATGAAGACATACAATTTCTTTACTTAGGGAAATACTGTAAAATATAATAAACTCAATCTATTAATTTAGAATAAATTGCTAATAAAATTATTAAAATACTCTAGTTTAATGAAAACCATTTTAAAATATGATTTCTATTTTAAATGTCACAGACTCTGTTTTTCATTTGTAGCCTTTTTTTTTTTTTTCTTCAAGATAGGGTTTCTCTGTGTTGCTTTGGAGCCTGTCCTGGATCTCACTCTGTAGACCAGGTTGGCCTNGAACTCACAGAGATCTGCCTACCTCTGCTTCCCGAGTGCTGGGATTAAAGGCGTGCACCACCACGCCTGGCTCTGTAGCCTTTTTCTGGCGTGAGAAAGGAAAAAAGGTAATAACCCAATGAGATCTTATGGATTAGTGGGTGTTAGTCTTGCTCTGTTTCTTAGTAAAGTGAGATCACATACCAAGCATTTACTCTCCATTTAAATACAGCAGCACTACTATTTTCTTAGTTAGATCAACTTGCAATAGAATGGAATATTTTTTTTCAGTAACTGAGTTCTGCAAAAATTCTTCAAATGTAGAAATTAATATCTTGGGAGAAATTACCTTTGAGAGGTGAAGATAAAAATCTTTTTCCTTACTGTTCCCCCTAACACACAACAGACGTATCATAGCTAGCTATATCATCTTTTTAAAGATTTATANGACAGTCAGCATCAATAATTAATACTATGTATTGCTTAAGACATGTCAATGCTATTTCGANGTGTGGTCCCTGTGTCACTACATCCAGCATCCATGTAATCCTTGATTTAACAAATGAAGTAGCGGAGCCTGGAAGAGGTTATGGGAGACTACACAACTAGGAAGTGACGAAAGTATGGCTACGATCAGGCCATAAAACTTGCAAGGGCAGTAATAAGGAAGATGGCAATTGGGCCAGGAATTCAGGAGAGAAGAGATTACACTAACCCACAACTACAGTCAGTGAACTGCTTGATGCTGTGGTCCTCAAGACTATCTTTTAAAGACTTGCTTTAATGATACAAACACCATTCTACAAAAGATGGGATAATTTGACAGTTTTAGATGCATCTTTTAAGCTCTGAAGTACTACATATTTTGCCTCAAGCTTTAAAATTAGAGGACTTCCTGTATGTTTGTCCAACAGGTTGACANTGTGACACTTCACCTACAACATTCATGCTGGAGAACTACACAATCAAGCTAAAGACAAAACAACAAACAACACCCTTCCAACCATAAAAAGAACCTACAAATAACATTTTAGGTAGGTTTACAATTTTGTGTTGGATCATATCTATAGATATTCTGTAACTCAATTTTTGTGGCAAGTCTAGATAGACANTGGTCATGCCCAAGGAAAATCGGAAAAGTGAAGATGGTTTATGAACCACTTNGTCAGAACTTCTAGTTGGCTAGCTTTATTTGTCTGTATTTGTTAGATCCATTATAAAGACCCAGATATTGATGTGTTACACACAAATGTTAAGGAAAGGCATTTTCTCATTCTCTCTCTCTCTGTGTATGTGTGTGTGTGGCCACCGCAGGAGCCGTGGAGGTCATANGACGGCTTCCAATGTCTTGTTCTACTACTCTCTGCCTTATTCCTTGGAGACCCACTGAGCCTGGAGCTTGATATTTCAGTGTCACTGGTTGGCCTGTGAGCTCCCAGGACCTAGCTGTCTCTTTGCCTTAGTCCAAGCTATGCTTTTATGTGGGTACTGCGAGCTGAACTCATGTCCTCATGTTCACATAACAAGCACTCTTACCCACTGAGCCNTCTCCAAACTCTCACTTATCCATCTGGGACAGAACTTTTAATGTAATGAGAACAGGAGGGTGAGGAAAACAGACAGGACACACAGAACACTTGCANGTCCTCCAGCACGTATATAGACTTTGACAGTATGAACACTCAGTAAGTGTCTCGATTCATGAATAAATACACCAGGATTTATGCTCAGCACTACTAGCAGAAAAATAAATCCATGTATGAGAGGCTGAGAGGTAGATGTATGAAAGTGGTCCTTTCCCTTTCTAAAACAGACTACAATCATACATACAGCATAATTTTTACATAGTCTAGAAAATAATTAAATTGGAATAAACTCAAGTCTCAGAAACTAGGAATATACTTATACTTTCATACTCACACAGAGGCAGCTGACCAGGCTAGACAGGTTGACATGTCGTGGAGCAAACATGTGAAGCTGCTGAAGGCAAGAGATGGCCTGAGCCTGGACCAGGCAGCCTGGGTTATCTTGCATCACTGCACAACCCAGCAGACAGGAAGTCCTTAAGGTGGACACGGAAGCACTGTTACCTGAAATTATTAAAAGCCAAGAGCTGAAGTTATTAAAAACCAGTGGCCTATAAAACCACTAGTCTTTAAACATAATAGAAGGCTTTAAAATTCATTAATATTATTGCATAGATTTGTCAAATAAAATTTCTACCACAAAAACAGAGACATGGACTGGGGCNTGGGTCAGTGGCTAAGCATATGCTTATGTGGGAGGCCTTTGTATGACACATACACACACACACACACACACACACAAAGCAGAGGAAGAATAGTAAGGTGTCACACTGATAGATTATCTTGTTCTTAACCCTTTTTAAACATTACTCTTTACTTATTTTGTGTGTATTTATGTGGGTGGATGAACACGCAACAGCAAGGGTGTGGAGGTCAGAGGACAACTGGGCAGGATTTGGCTCTCTCTCCCCACCAAACAGATCACAGGGCTCAAACTAAGGGGTTTGGCAAGAAGCGCCTTTGTTTGCTGAGCCATCTCATCTGCCCAGTCTGTCCTAAATGAAGTGTTTATTAGAAGAACCCAAAACTATTTACAGGTTTTAGTAAATATTCATGAAAAGTAAAATTTGCTAAAAAGTAGAATCAGAAATTGCCAATCAACTTTGCTCTGTTGGTATATAAATCATATACCATGTGATTTGAAGAGGTTTGACTATTTGAAACTTTGGATTTATTTATTTCTTGGAGAGCAGAGTTCTTTATGTTACTATACTTTATGTCTGCCAGTTTAATTATTTAGGCAAGTATTTTTAGGACAAATTATATCTCTAAATATGCCACTTTTATCTTTCCAAGATAGGAGACTGCAGGCTGACTGAACTGAACCCTTCATTTAACANGACATATTGAACACTTGCTACATGCTAAGTGCAGAGACTAAGATGAACGTATTTCCACATGCCTATCCTCATGTAAAACACCACGAAAGCAGCCTTTGCATACCCTGTAGCTCTGGGCCTAATGTGGTAATGAGGGCATTCAAGCAGCGGCCAAGACTCTGGTGAACTTCGGCGTGAGTTGGAGGCACATTTAATAACAACATGGTAATGAGTGACAGGGTAGGCTCCACATGTACGTGATAGAGTGCACCAGCAGAATCAACGATCAGTGAGAGAGAGTGAAGTGCCCAGGTCTGTAAAGACAAAAAGGAAATAAACATGTCATAGTTGCATCACAAAACATAAAATGCATTAAACTGGCCTTTGTTTAGCAAATTAAAAAGCAGTGGAAATTAAGGAATGGATATGTTACTACTAATTTGGAAAGAAAGTAAGTGAGCCCTACGAGTTTAAGAAAATCCTTTTAAAAATATTTATTTTATATCATGTGTATGAGTGTTTTGTCTACATGTATGTGTGAGGACTACATGCATGCCCAGTGACCACAGAGGCCNGAAGAGGGTGTTGGGTCCCTTAGAACTAGAGTTATAGATGGTTATGAGTGGTGGGAACTAAACCCAGGTCCTCTGCAAGAAAAACAATTGCTCTTAACCACTGAGCCATCTCTCTAGCCAAGAAAATCCTTATATTTAAATATCAAATATAAAACAATCGGACAATCNTCAAATTCAGAATGATATATCTGGAGATAGCTGAGCAGTAAGAATATCAAAGACAATGATACTTTGGCTAGCAGCTTGAATAAATCTAGTTTGTTTACTGTTCATATAAATAATAAAAATGAATGAAGAAAGTTGAACATCAGAGAGTATACTCTGTGTAACTCCATTATGTAAAACATAAAAGACAATAAACCTAGTCTATACTGTCTCCCACAGGGTAGTAGTTATCTCTGTGAGGCGGACAGTTCACTATAAGAGAGTATCAGCAGAATGTCGAGGGCATGCCACGTTTAGCTTCTTGATCCAGGTGCCTGTGATGGTTTTTCAGTCTACACACTTTCTTCATAGACATGTACACTTAGAACAGGTGGAGTTTACATACAACAACACACATTCTGGTTTAGGAGAACCGAAAGTGGCCTTGTCCTGCTAACTTCTGAAGTTGAATTATAAGAAAGTAGGTGCATCACAGGATTTCCCTACTTTTGTGAATGCTTGACTGTTCCATTATACGAAGTGAACAAAGAGTGCTGTTCTTGTATAATATTAAAAGGACCAACCTTTAATATTATACTTCCCAGGGGCCCAGAAGGAAAACTACAACACAGCGAGATTAATTTTCGGGAAATGAATCTAAGTACACTGAGCTCTATGTTTGTCTACTTTATTTTTCTGGGATAGAATCCTATCTACACAGCTTTAGTTCTGTTCTCAAGCCTAGCTCCTTTCTATATAATTCTCTCTATATTCATCTACTGTCCCCTCTGAGTTCTATCTTAATTCTCTGCTCTTAATTCTGCCTTATCTGGGTCCTTCTCATCTCGTCCTTACCCATCCAGTACTTTCCCCTCTGGCTCTTCCTCATCTTCCATCCTGTCCTCAAGTCCTCCAGTCCTATTCTCGTCCCCATCCTTATTCCTCTCTGTTCTTCGTCCTCTTCTGTTCTCCAGTCCTCTTCTGTTCTCTGAGCTATATTGTTATAAACCCAAGTAAGGCAATCCTCCCCGTACAGCCAGGTCACCAGGCCTGAATTCCTGCAAGGCCTACAAAGGCAGGTAAGAGTGCCCTGAGGCAGTGATGGTCAGGCTTTCCTTTACAACCTGANAATGGAGTGGTTAAAGGAGGAGGTCAGCTGAGGGCTAATATCAGTTAGTGTATCAAAGAGGGAATGTATGTGCTCAATCTACATTCCTGGAGGTGGTTAGTTGAGTTAGGGGGTCTACAAAGTTAGTAAGGTTGTAAAAAGAGGGTCCGAGCTAAATTGTGCAAAGCTATTACTTAGGTCCACCTGACCTAGGCAGTGTCTCCTGAGGAATTTACCTTAACTTGGGAATTTTATTATGTGGTGATCTGGACTGTTATTTCTGTTAGTCCTGGAATGTGGCTAAGGGAAATATCTGATTCTAGTGCTAAAAGGAGAAAGGGATGGGCCTGAGGGAAGAGAT
>LZPO01027565.1:91425-102848 GCA_001675575.1 Neotoma lepida
AAAACAAAACAACAACAACAAAAAAAAGATTTTGTTACGGGACTGGAGAGGTGGTTGGTTCAGTGGTTAAGAGCATTTGCTGCTCTTCCAGAGGACCTGGTTACCACCACCCAAGTTGGCTGGCTCACAACCACTCAAGCTTCAGGGGATCTGATGCCCTCTTCTGGCCTCCTTGGGCACTCAACATGCATGTGTGTACATAGCACACATGAACATGGCCATACATACACATGAATAAATAATAAACTTAAAAATATTTTTGTTGCTATAGTAATACAGCAGCATTGCTTTTTCAAAGGGNTGGTTCTCTGACACTGGTAAGCCAGACTCTTTTAGCAGGTCCATACCCACAACTTTCTTTAGCTTCCAGATGGCCTGGCAGATATCCTTTGCAGCAGCAATTTGAGCCTTTTCTCCGAGAAGGCCTCCAATAGTTGCTCGAAGGATAAATGAAACACAACGGCGACAGCAGACAGCATCAATCTGAGTTTGGGTGGCTTTAGAATTCAGCTGTGATACAAGGCTTAGGACATGAGGAAGAAAGATAGCAAAATTCTTCTCTAGCCAAGCTCCTCCTAATGTTGAAACAAATACCACGTAAGCCTAAAAGAAAAGCAATTTCACCTTCAAAATTCAATCATTTCAGCTGCAAATTAACATTTCTTTTGTTCATAAAAACATGCAGAATTTCCCCTACACATTGTATCCCTTTCTGACTTAGTCACTCGATACACATTAGTGCAGCATTAGTTTTTGTTTGTTTGTGGCAAGACTGAAGCTACAGTCTGTCAATGCAGACTCCACCTAGGCTGCACCTCTATTCTACTTTGGTCAGTCTCTGTTGAATGTTCAGCAGAGAGATATTGCCAGACATTTTGTAAAATGTGTCCCCGGCTTCTAGGAACAAAGGCTTGAAGCTATTTACCCTTCTGAACAAGCAAGCTGAATTCAAACACATGAGCACATTCTATTAGCTATCCTCCAATACCGTAATATACACATCTAGATGTGTATAAGAGACAGGTATGTGACAAGGAAACAGCACACAGTCACGCTGGGGAGCTCACACACACATGCTCATGAACTAGTCATACAGCACAATCCATCAGGAAGCAGGGGGATTTTTAGTGTATTTTAAATTGTTCATTTAAAATCTTCAGCATGCGCTGACTTCATTTTCAGCTGGACTTAATAAATTTCAGGATCCACCAGGATCCTGTACCCGGCAGGCGTGCTCTGCTGGTTGAGCTTCACCTCCAGTCCAGCACCAACTTTTCTATGCACTGCCTGTGTTGGGGCGTAACACTTAGGAAAAAGACAGCTTGGGAGGAGGATGCAGTGGCCTTTGCATTGTTTGATTCTAAGAAAACTTTCCAAGAGTTTAGCTTTAAAATTTGTGTTTAGGACGGAAAATTACACAACAAAAATATAGATTGCATGCCATAATCTTTTGTAAGAGTTAAAATCATATAGGACGTTATATGTCACATTAAATAATAAGTACTAATATTTAAATTGTACTGCATGAGCATACATAAACACAGTGGAAGAGATGTTAAGCCACAGACATANGACAGGAGAGGAAAAACTGATTATGATTTAAAGGAAATAAGTGAAACCCCTTCCTAAAAACTAAAGTCACATTTGGGTTACAAGCNTCTCTTAACATGTAACCTTGTTTTTAAAAACTATTTTAGCTTCACCGTATCGATCTATAAACAGGAGCAGAACTAGNAACCTTGCACCGTGGAGTCAGACACTAAAACTTTCACTACAGGCCAGCGGGAATTGCCTGTAGGTCACTGATTTGTGATTCCGACCTGAGTAACTCCAACCCGAACGTCCCTGCTGACTGAGCTGCCTCCTTTCAGCATATCTCCACTGGCTCGGAGGAATCCGGAACTCCCACGCAGAAACCCTGTTCCCAGCAATTCCAGAACTTCCTCCAGAGAGACTCTGCGAGCACTTTGCCTCGAGGCTGCCACAACAAAGAACAAAACAGCAATTCATAGTTTACAGACTACATTTTAGTGCGAGATCTTTTTATTTTTGGTGCTGGAGACCTGTGCACGCTAAGCACATGCTCTGCTGCTGAGCTACACCTCCAGCCACATTTACACGTGGTCTCTATTTGCCAGAAGCAAGCATATTGACAGAAAAAGTAAAAACCCAAATGTAGTGCAAAATCCACAGGAGATTCTATTACTAAACAAAAGAAGTCACATGACGATTTAATGGTCCATCAGAATGAGCCCCAGGAGGGCTGGGGATGTACCATGCAGTACAATGCTTGTCTAGAACATACAGAGCTGTAGGTTCAGTCCTTAGCCCTGAGGAAGAAGAGTCTGAAGTGCCCTTGCACAGACATCTTCAAGTCTATGCCACTTTATGATCCTGTTCAACTGCTTTCTTTCCTCAAAGAAATTAAAAGGCAAACACACCCTCATTCTTTTCTTCCCATCTGAAACCAGTGGTAAAAAGCTCAGATCCCATAAACTCAAGCCATACAGTAGCAGAGAAACTAACTTTCATTAAAATATACTCTAGAATCTAAAGAAAACTACTTGAGGCAAATGAGAATCTGTTGGAACCTGGAGAAACGTTAGTAAACAGTACANACCTCTTCCCTGTGTCCACATCCCAGGAAGTGAACAAAAGTGACACAATTGAGAATACATTAAACAGTGACTGGCACGGATCAGAGAGACGAGGCAGGGAACATTGTGGGTGATGTAAGTGTGACTTTAGATAGACTCACTGGAAGGGCAATGGGAACAAGGTAAAACTGCAGGGAACCAGGCATGTGTAGATCTGGAAACAGTTTCTAGGCCTTTTCTTTCAAAAAGGCTTCAAAGAGCAATAGTGAGTACCTGCTGAGTTCGAGCAGAACAGTGTGGATGGAGCCATGACGGTCAGTGGACAGACAGACAGACAGACAGAAGACAGGGAAAGAGCACAGCACGGAGAGAGAGAACGATTTTGCAGATCATCACGGTAAAGATGAGAGACAAACAGACTGCCAGGAGAAGGGGAGGGATAAACTCTGCTCTTTGGGTACTCTGGTGACAACAGACTATAGAGGGGCCCAGCCAGGAGATGGAGCCACTACAAGTGACTTGTAAAGTCAAGCTAAGGGACCAAGGGGAGTCACGGAAGGGGAGTGTGGGTCTCAGAAGATTATATTTATGATGTTCTGATTTTTAAAAATCTCTCAAATTAAGAAAGAAAAGAAAACTGCAACAAGGGTACAGTCAACTTCCAAACACTTTGTACCTGGGCTCTTCATATTTCATTCTTTTCTCATTTGAAGACTAGANTTTGGCCAGTTGTTTCATAGACTGGCTTTGATTTCAATGAGTCTGGTATTTTCTCAGAGTTCTGGCAGAGAACCACCTAATTGACACTGTTCCTCTCTCAGTAGCTCAGCTTTGAACATCTGAGTAAGGCTAGCCTTCTCTACGTATCCACCATGAGATTATTTGAAAGTACTATACAACTTCCATCCATGATCCACCGGGAACTCCTGTGAAGACTGTTACTACAACTGCACAAAGGTCCTTTCTGTCCTTCTGCAGTGGCCAGCTGCCATGTCACCACATGAGAGCAGCTCTTCCCTTCTCCCAACCTCCCTAGACTCAGCATGGACACACAGATCCCTTTATTCAACAGGTTATATATAAAGGTTTTCTGTCATTTTGATGTTAACCCTGCCCTGGATCTGACCAGGAGGCCTCTCTCTGCAATACAGAAGCTCCCTGGTTTTGGCACAAGATGCTCAAGGGTCATCTTGAACTTTCTATGCTCCACTCCAGAACTAAGCATGCTCCAGAGTCTCAANTGGATGGATATACTTAGTTCAGCTGGACAGATGCTAAGTGCCAGAGGAGTCAAAGGTGACCCATGAATTTTGGACTAAGTACNTAGAAGGAGGGCTCTGCTCCAGAGATGTAGTGCTTGGCTAGCATACACAAAGCCCTGGGTTTTATCCCCAGTGCTGTATAAACTAGATATAGTGGGGCAAACCCACAAATCCCAAATAAAAAAATTATGATACAGCNATCCCATTTGTGAATATTAAGAGAACTAGGTTTCCAAAGTATATGGCTAATCTTGATTGTCAACTTGTGTATAACTAGAATTAACAAAAACTCAAGCAGCTAGGCACACTTGTGATGTGGAATATTCATTTAAACTGTGTGAATATATGTCACTGTGATTGGTTTCATAAAGAAGCTGACTGGCCAATAGCTGAACAGAATAAGGTTAGGCAGGAAAGCCAAACTGAGAATGCTGGGGGGAAGAAAGAGGGAGTCCAGAGTCATCAGCAGGCGCAGAGGAAGCAAGATGGGCATGCTGTGCTGAGAAAAGGTACCAAGCTAGTGACAAAGCGTAGATAAGAAATATGGGTTAATTCAAATATAAGAGCTAGTTACAAGCCTGAGCTATTGGTCAATCATTTGCAATTAATATAAGCCTCAGTGTGTTTATTTGGGAGCAGCTGGTGGGACAGGAAACCTCTGCCTACATTGTGAGGATTTTTCTTGTTTGGATTTTTTGAGGTGGAAGACCCACCCTAAATCTGGGCCACATCTTTGGTGGAAGCCCACATAAAAAGACACTGAAGAAGGAAGTTTTTGCTGTCTGTCTGTCTGTCCTCATTCTTACTGGCAAGGNCATCTATTCTGTTGCTGAGCCATTTCCTTCACTGCTGTTAGAACCTTCAGGACTCCAGCGTGGACTGNAATCTGACAGCTCTCTAGGACCTCCCTGGGACTCCAGCGCCAGATTAGGACTGCTGAGACAGCCAGTCTTGTGGACTGAACAGCTACCAGAGCCTTGGCATTTCTGTCAGGAGACAGCCATTGTTGAACTACTTGGGCCACAGACCATNAGCCACTCTAATATATATGTTTATTTTATCACGTCTAGAACCCTAACTGATATANAAAGAGATTAGTACTCTCATATTTACTGCAACACTATTCTCAATAGCTAAATACATGTGATCTAAATGACCATCAACAAGTAAATAGATAAATCAGACGTAACAAACACACACAACAGAATAATATTGAGTCTAAAAAAAGGAATTATGGAATGTATGAGAAAACATGGATAGATTTCAAGAACATCGTATAAGAAGTGAGTCAGGCTGTGGAAGCTACTCAGTTGGTAGACCGCTTACTTCAAGGGCACACAGCCCTGAGTTTGATCCCCAGCACTGCATGGAACTGCCATGCTGGCACATGCCTGTGATTCCAACACTCGGAGGTGATGGAAGAGAATCAGGTGTTCAAGATGATCCTCGACTGCATCACAAGTTCAAGTCCAGCCTGGGATACTCTCAATAAAACAAATAAAAAACACAATACTACTGTGACTTGTAAAAAACACAGTACTACTGTGACTTGTAGATCACCTTTTAGCTACAGAACAAGGTAGAATTTAAACATGTAAAATGAGTCTCCAACAAAAGAGTGGGCCAGTTTCACTGAGAGTACAGCTCCTTCTTCCTTTGCGTGGTCTTATTTCATTGCTTCTGCAGGAGGCACAGGTTAACTACTGAGCACTTTCATTATGCAATTCCACACTGTGCTTTTCACTCCGTGTACTCCTGCTAAGGACAATCTGTGGAGGTGTGTAATGACATTTTTAAGAGTTTAAATAAACACAGGTTCTAATCTCAATTTCTTAGGTGACTAAGTTTTTTATCCTTTAAATGCAATTCTTTTTTTCCTGGTTTGGGGTGTGTGTGTGTGTGTGTGTGTGTGTGTGTGTGTCTTCTTCCAGTATAGCCTGTTTGACCCCTTCTAAATAAGAACATCTGAGTGAATCACAAGACTATAAAGTTTCCTGTCATGACTTTTAGGGCTTGGGTCTCACTTGGAGAAGGAGAAGGTCTGACCCAAAGGTTTGCTACTGTTTCCCCCGGGGTTCTATCATGGTGTCACTTCCATCCTCTCTCACCCCTAGTTGAGCAGCAAAGTTTTAGAGGAAGAGTAGACTCTTCCTCTAGATAACAACGAATCACTTCTATAATAATGTTTTTTAAATAATGTACACACAAATTATATGGAGTGCCTGATAAAGTAAAAAATTTAGATTAAATTAGGTGGGCCTTAGGATTCTGCACATCTTAAAACCACTCAGGCTATGCCTTCTAGTCTGAGGGTATCTGAGTCAAGATCGAGAGAAGTTACNTCTTCATTTGTGTGAGCTTTTTTATCTTTGAGGATACAAGGATAAAGTTTTCAGTTATCCATCAGTGCTTTGCATATACTGAATATGGAATCTTTGTTTTAAAAAAATGTCCCCTCCTTGCTTACTGCTTAGAGAATATAAAGAGGGAATAAAACTAACAAAACAAAACTGTCTAAACAGAATAAATTCCATACATCTGTTTGAAATTATCTATATCAGCTATGTCTTTTTATCAATCTAGAAAATAACAAGCCAAATGTAATAAAATATAGCCTTAAAATAATTTTTAAAATTTAGGTCTTATGTTTTATCGAATAACACAATTACATCAAAATTCTTTTTTTGTTTATTTGTTTCTTTGTTTCTTTTGAGACAGGGTTTCTTTACATAGTCCTGACTGTCCAAGAACTTGATTTGTAGACCAGGCTGGCCTCGAACTCAGAGATCTGCCTGCCTCTGCCTCCTGAGTGCTGGGGTTAAAGGCATGCGCCACCACACCCAGCCAAAATTCATTTTTTAAAAAGACAATAACTGAATAAAGCACACTATACTTCAGGAAATGTTTGGATTTTTTCCTCTAATTTTTTCACTGAATCGTTTGAGAATGACATCTTGGACCTATAGCAATGTTTGTGAACAGCAATTGACTTATATTCTGCTTTTCAAATATTAAGAATGGGTAGCTGTAATGCTACATGTATTTATCAAAAGAGGAGAATTAAAGAAGACACTCTGAAAATAATTAAAGAACTTTACCTGCTCCTGGATGCTTAGCAATTACAGCTTTAGCCAACACTGTGCCCAGTAGCTTTGAAACTGAAATCCTCACATCATAATTGGAACCTTCAAAAGACTTAAAACATAGTGTGGCCACACTGTCCAGGTCTGTGCTCCACATAAAGACGGCCTCATTCTGGAGTTCAAGAAGACACTATGCAAATGTACACACAAATTAATGAAAAAACAAAATATAAATGTCAGGTTCACATCTAAGTTGTAGAAATATAATGGTCTAACAAAAGACAATTTCACAGTATTTTTTGTGTTTACAGGAACAACCAAGAACTATTAAAACTTATATANGTAAGTACAAGAAAAGTGAGAGGACAACCCCCTTCTAATTTCCAGAGCACATTTAAAAAAAACACTTTAGAGTCAACCTGTTAAATATGACAACTGTGGTAATAAATCAAGCATTAGTAAGTGACTTCACTGGACTGTCCAGTCAACTATATCAAGGATAACTTTTTAAAAATGAGAATAATCTGGACAATTCTAACTCTAACATACACATTTAGTTCACACATGCAGAGAGGACACCCAGCAACAGAATGCATCTTGCCCTTCCTATCCCGGCAATGCATATGGTACAGCTATGAACCTTGGGAAGTTCTTCTAACCCTCTGGCCTGTGGTTCCTCACACGTCAGCATCAGACCCCATGAGCTGATTTCCAAGGCTACAGCTCTAACATCATGTGGCTGAGCCTAATGCTTTCAGAGGGGACTTTGCTCTCTTCGTACAGGGTTTAGGCAAGTGGCAGTTAGATGGCTTTACCTTGGCGGCAGCACAGCGCACAGCCATGGATCTGTCTGTTAAGCAGGACCGAGCAGCTTTGTAAACATCCCTGTGGCAAGGTGCAGCAGCAGCACCCAGCCCAGTCAGCATACTCTGTAGACTCAGCATGATCTCATAGCGGCCTTGAGACTGCCAGGAAGAAAAGAACACTGTAAAGAACAGTAGGAAAGGCCACAGAGAGGGCAGCAAGACACAGTGTGTTTATTTCAGATTGAAGAAAATTCAGGTTTCTTTATGTACTGACCAACTTATTCTGACATTAAGAAACACTGACCCGTGGTGGTGGTGGCGGCGGCGCACGCCTTTAATCCTAGCACTCAGCAGGCAGAGGCAGGTAGATCTCTGTGAGTTTGAGGTCAGCCTGGTCTACAGCGAGAGTTCCAGGACAGCCAGAGTTACACAGAGAAACCCTGTCTCGAAAAACAAACAAAACAAACACTAACCATTCACTTTTCTATTTAAAAAGTACTATCTGTACATATTACATCTCAATACAATAGAATCCCAGTACTCTGTGAACCTCAAGCCTGGCCCATAGCTGTACCTCAGTGAGAGCTCTTGTCTAGAATGTGCCAGGCTCTGCATCCAATCTCACCACCAAAAAAATGCGGAGGGGGGCTGGAGAGATGGCTCAGTGGTTAAGAGCACTGACTGCTCTAGCAGGGGACCCAGGTTCAGTTTTCAGCACACACATAGCAGTTCACAATCATCTGTAACTCCAGTTCCATGGGATCCAATGCCTCTTCTGGCCTCCAAGGAGCANGAGGCATACTTGTGGTGCACATACATACATGTAGGCAAAACACCATACACATAAGATAAAAATAAATAACTCAAACACACGCAGACACGCATGCACACCCTGAAACAAAACCCATCCAAAGCCCCACAAAGGCATCTGGATCTTATTTCTAAGTCTTNGAAGCTGTGTGATTTTTAAGTTGTTTGTTCTATCTCCTCGTTTATAACTGGAGGGAAAATGAAGCTGTGAGCCGGNGGGAGTGAGACACAAGCTCCCACAACACAGTCAAGAACAGGAGCTCCCTTTATCGATGGTGCTTCACTAAATGACCAAGATGTNTCTGAAGTGGAGGCCACCNGGTAAAGCTGACCCACGACCAGGACCAGCACCGAGCATCACTTCCATAGCAATACCACCAACTTTCTTTTGTTTTAAGAAGCACAGAAGTCACAGGTAAACCAAACAAACAGTACAGCTGGGAGTGTGGGAACTTTATCTCCAATCCACAAATTTTATACCACTGACGGATGNGGGTCAAGTTTATACCACTTCTGACACCTACACCATGATGTGGTACCTGACTACNGAATAGTTATAAAAGGAATTGAGTAAGAAAGTGGTAAAATTCTTAACAAAGCTTTAAAACCTCTAGTACTTATAGAGTACACCTCTGCTAGCTGATGGAGAGAAAGGGGAAATANAAAATGACTTCTGCTATATTAAAGTGTTTATAGACATCCATTTTTAATAAAACCTACTTTTTATATGCCTGTTTTCATTTTTAAAAATTGAATTAAAGTAAGAATTATATCATTTTCCCTGCTCTTTCCCCCCTCTAAATCCTCCTGTGTCTTCTCCTTGCAACCCCTCTCATGTCCTCCCCANTTTACTCCCTCTCAAAGTCATGGCTTCTTTTTCTGTAACTGTTGTTACCTGTACATGTGCGCACANACCCTGCTGAGTCCAGGGCTGACCACTTGGTACTGGATAACAAATAGTGGGCTTAGCACTGAATACTAATTCTTCTCTCAGAACACATCAATTGTGTGTAGTTCTTTGTCTAGAGGCATGTTGAGAATTTCCCCTTCCATGGATAATACCAATTTTTTTTTTTTTTTGGTTTTTCGAGACAGGGTTTTTCTGTGTAGCTTTGGCGCCTTTCCTAGAACTCACTCGGTAGCCCAGGCTGGCCTCGAACTCACAGAGATCCACCTGCCTCTGCCTCCCAAGTGCTGGGACTAAAGGCGTGCGCCACCACCGCCTGATGATAAAACCAAATTTATTGATGCAGAAAGTCTTCCCAAACATCAACAATCTTTTGGAAAACACTGCTGAGAAGTAATCTGCTTGATAGGTCCCTCACCAGTTTGGTAATGCAGATTTCAGACCTTAAGGTTTTTGACTCTAGTACAAATCCTAACTTTAATGGGATTTCTTTTTTAATTTCCTTATGTTTTGTCTTATAACATTTCAGAAATGTGAAGTTGGTCTATCTTTCTATAAATGACTTCAGAGCTATTTTCCAGACTGCTTCTCTAAACAAAGAAAGAAGAACAACTGTTGTGATCGTTTAGCACTATTCCTAAATACTAGGACTTAAATTTTTTATTAACATATGAGTTTAATTTAAAAACTGGTAAAACTATAGTTGTTGAGAGATTACAGGATCCTGGAAGTTAAATTAAGTCAGTCTTAAAAACAAAAGTTGCTCCAGGGAGTAACGCTGCAGTATCAATAGGAAAAAGCCGAGACTANGCTGTTGGCCTGGCATTAGAAGGCTTTCTAGATCTGGTCCCCCATCNTCCATGCTCTTCTCTCTAACTACACACANCTTATTCCTTTCCAATGATAATAACCAATCTATTTTCNAGGCATCATACACAGTCTAGATATATTTCATTTATAAATAAAGTTACAGATATCTTTGCATGCTTAAAAAATGTAAACCTTTGATTAACTCCAGAAGACACAAACACACGAGATGCTATCACAGAATTCTTCGGTTGCACTTACCTCTGCACTCTTCATAGCTTTAAGAATATTCCCCACTGTATCAGTAAAGGCGTTAGCCAGTATTCTACCCAACTTCTTGTACAAGGCACCCAAACACACCACAGCAGCACTGAAACAACATTGAAATCAGAAACCAAGTCACAACCAAGAAGGGGATGGTGGTATAAACATCTTAATACTACGTAGAGGCGACACTATTAAAACTTCTGCCATTCTTGGTGGTTCTACTTTTAGGAAGTATCCTCAGATATTAAAATTTTAAAAATTATGCGGGTATATGTATGCTTGTGGGTTTGTGCNTGTGAGTGCAGTGCCCACAAAAGCCACAGGGGAAATCAGATTTGCCCTGGAGCTGGAGTTACAAGCAACTGTGAGCTGCCTGACAATGGGTGCTAGGAATCCAACTAAGGTCTTCTGAAGAGGAGTTCANACTCTTAACCATGGAGCCAGCTCTCNACCTCCTTAAAATGCTTTTAACTGTGATGAAGTATCATTNACTTATATTTTCTTTTGTCTTACTTTACTAAGAACTTAACAAAAGAATAAACAAAACCTGAAGAACTGAAAACACATTTTTAAACACTCACCTACCAAAAACTTAGGAAGACATTTTGAANCTTAAAGCTAGACTTGCCATGTCTTAATTAGCCTTTGTTGTTGTTATTATTAATTACAGTATCGGGAATTAAAGCGAAGGCCCTTTGTGCATGCCAGGCCATGAATGACACTGCATCTTACTCTTAATGTTACCTAATCCAGGGCCTTCTGAATGCTAGGCATGTGTTCTACTAGTCAGTTATAGATTCTTAGTCTCTAATTATTTTTTTAAGAATTATTTTATGTATATGGGTGTTTTGCCTGCATGGGTGTATGTACACCATATGTATTCT
>LZPO01027565.1:108721-120206 GCA_001675575.1 Neotoma lepida
AGACAGGGTTTCTCTCTGTAGCTTTGGAGCCTGTCCTGGAACTCGCCTCTGTAGACCAGGCTGGCCTCGAACTCACAGAGATTCACCTGCCTCTGCCTCCTAAGTGCTGGGATAAAAGGCGTGCGCCACCACCGCCCCAGCTCAGAAGNGTTACTTTTGAGAGGCCAAGAACACTACAAACATCCAGGCATGGAGTGTGGCTAGTAACCCCACTACTTGGGAAGTAGAGGTAGTAGATTATCTATCCTTAGACACACAGCTATGTTGAAGCCACCCTGGACTATGTGAAACCCTGTTTCCAAACAAACGAACCAAAAGAACAATACAAACAATGCTGCTAAGAGTTTTACAGAAAGAAGATGAATTCTAGCTTGTTTATAAAGCTCTTCCCTTTCTTAAATTACCAAAATGGGGATGGTGAAACGGCTCAGTGGCTAGTGAAGCTGCCACAGAGTGATGATCAGAGTCAGGAGCCTGGAACCCATCCTTGTAAATGCTAGGTGGGCTTGGCGACCTGCCTATCATCCTAGCATTTGGGAAGGAGAATCGGGGTCCTTGGAGCAAGCTGGCTAGCCAGACGAGCCATGTGAGGAGCTCTGGGTTCAACGGACAGACCATGCCGCAGCGAATAAGGTAGAAAGCGACTTGGAAGAACTCTGAGGCCAACTTCACGGCATGCTCAGGCATTTGTCTGCACAGCCCCCTCACACATGTCCCCCAGCCCCAAACAGCTTATATACATGCATACCACACACACAAGAAAAAAGAACTAGCAAAATGAACTGGCTAAAATATTTACAATTATGGACAAATTTCAGAAATGCTAGAGGAATACTTACTTAGAAGAAACCTACTAAGCACACAGTACTTTTGTCCTCAGTATCTATGACTCTAAGAGAGAAAAATAAATAAATGTTCTTGTAATCACCAAATTACCCTTTCAGGAGGCCGACAGTGCTGCTGAGAAGACATTTTTCCTCCTTAGACAGCAGCAATATTGTGGTGTAAAATGATCTATCAAGAAGCAAAATAGCTAATACAATGTGATAATAAATAATTCAAGCAAAAAAGCTCGAGCACAAGAGCAGAGCACGAAGTTCCCACTAATGCTTCCCACGCAGCCCTCATACGCCACTCTTGTAAGCGGCAGCCAATTCCTAAGGTGATCTCACCCTACCACCTCCAGCCACACCTGAGACCCGCACACCCGCACTCTGAAGGTGAGAAGTGAATGNACTTTGCAGACAGAGGCTCTGACCTGAAGTCTGGCTCTAGGAAGATGGCCGCAGATTTAGTGTTGCCTCCTTTAAATTGTAACATAGCCACATCCTCCATACAATGAAGAACTTGACCTTCCTAATTTCCTCTTCCACTCATATTTCTGTTGAGATTAGGAACTGATTTATCTACTGAAAGTGAACACATACAGTGATGTTTAGATACACGTTTCCTTTTTTTAGATGAAGTCTTGCTATATGCTACCTAAGTTAACCTTAAACTTGCAATCCTCCTACTTTAGCCTCTTGAGTAGTTCNGACNAGAGCCGTGCAGCACCACACCTAGTTGGGATCTATTTCTCAAAGTATAGTTAGTAGTCGCTTGAAAAAAAAAATGATTTCATAAAACCGCTGCTCCAACTCTAATGCCAGCAGCAATTTTAATGGCTGCTAATATTATTTGATCACTTACTATGGCAGCTGTGCAATACTTTTAAGTGTGTAACATTTATTTTCTTAAACCTCAAAATGTTGATGAGGTAGCTATTTTTAAAAAATTTANTATCTTTTTAAGTCTGTGGGTACACATGAATGCCTGTGGAGGCCAGCAATGTTGGATCCCCTGGAGCTAGAGTTATGGGTGGCTGTAGCTGTCTGAAGTGGGTGCTGGGAACCAAACTAGGGTCCTCTGCAAGAGCAGTATGTACTCTTAACCGCCAATCCATCCCCCACCCCTTGTTTTTTCTATTTTAAGTTTCATGGGTGCTGAGAACTGAACTCAGCTCCTCTGCAAGAACAGTACGTGTTCTTATGCACCAAGCCAGCTTTCCAGCCCTTGGAGTGNTTATTTTTATTGCCTTCTCTTACAATGAGAAAACTGAGGTGGATAATTAGGTAGCTTTCCTAAATGCACATACAATCTTTTTAGTTGTTTTGGTTTCTTAAAACTATTTTGAAGGAAAGAAAATAATGACAACAAGGAGAACATGAGACACAAGATAAATGTAATGGATTGGTCTGTCAGTGTTTCCCCAGAGAATGTGGAGAATAATTCAGAAAATGGAAAGTCACGTATCGGTGAATGGAACCAAGTACAGAAGGGATCAAGTGCCCCAAGTCTTGCATGACACTTGGATTAAATTTCAAACACTTTTCTTTTATTCTCACTACTCAGAAGGCACCACAGCAGCTTCAGCTCAGCCTCCGCTTTNAGTTTCTCTGGTTCTGTTAAAAATAAGGCTGAACAAACACCAANCCTCTATAAACCATTTTTACAAATCTAAGCTTTTCAAACTGAAGCAAACCCCCAAATCAACAGCAATCACCTATAGCACAGCCGAGTCCTCTAACCTCAGGTCCCCATTTGTGATCAGGGCTTTGAAAACAACAGGTCACAGAACAGGCTCTCCCGAGGCACACAAGGCATTAGCTAGTGCTTCACCAGTAAGAGAAAAGTGAGGTGCTGTCTTCTTGACTGTGTATATCTTGAGGTACTGGGTAACTGCCTCAATGTGGAAAAATATTTAAATGCCAATAAAAGAAACCCTAAAAAGCCACGAGGCAGGATATTATCACATGCACTCTGTGCAAACTAGCCAAGGGGTATCTCCCAGACACTTCAGACAATTTCATATTTGTGTTTGTTTTGAGACAGGGTTGCCTTGAACTCNTGATCCTCCAGCCTCACCTCCTAAGGCTTCAGTCAGTTTCTGAGGGGTTTCTAAGAAGTGCTTGCAGAGGTGGAAGATCTGAGGATACTGCCACGGCAGCTCCTGTAAAGATATGGAATTAGATGTGGAAGGACACCCCAGTAATTCCAACACTTGGGAGATGGAGACAGGAAGATGACGANTTCAAGGTTACACTTGGCTACACAGAATCTGAAGGCAACCTGTCATACAGAAGACCTTGTCTGAAAATCATGAGTAAATAAACTGTATGCACTTAGATACATACAGAAGCTGTCAATAAAAAGCTGCAATTGTTTTTGTTTTGCAATCAAAGAATGGCAGTGTTACTAGAAGAACAATTATTTGACATAAGTCTCAGCAGCAACAACTTCAGAATCACCACACCTACTATAGATCTGGACTATCATGCCTGCTTACTAGGTGCTAAGGTTTGAACCCAGTGTCTCAAGCATGCTAGGCAAGCACTTTACCAACTGACTACAACTTCAACCATTTTGTGTATACATTTAATTTATTATTTTTAATTACGCATGTGTGTGTGAAGGGTATATACCTTTGAGTGTAGGTGCTCACATTAGGTCTCCTGGAGCTGGAATTAAAGATGACTATGAGCTGCCTAAAGTGGGTGCTGGGAACCAAACTGAAGCAGAGACCACAAAGGACCCCTGTTTACTGGCTTGCTTAGCTACTATTCTTATACAGCTACTATTCTTACATACACACTGTAGGGTGGCATCCCCTACAGTGGGCTGGGCTCACCTACATCAAACAGAAGTCAGGACAACTCTTAAGTTGAGGTTCCCTATTCAGGTGAACCTACTTTCTGTCAAGTTGACAGAACTAACAGCACAATTGACCGCTTATCAACTTGACACAAACACTTCAATATCCAACCATAACCTTTCCTTTCTTGTTTGTCCCTCAGACTTCATGTTAATTACAAACACACGCGCGCACACACACACACACACGCCACAGTCCAACTTTAAAGTCCCTCAGTCTTTAAAATTTTCAATGCTTAGAAAGTCCAAGTTCTCTATAAAAATCCAACATCTCCACTGGGTGCTAATCCTAGCACTTTGCAGACAGGCAGACAGCTCTCTGGGAAGTCAAGGACAGACTGGTCTACATTAAGAGTCTACGGTGGTTTCTCCTCTCCCTCCTTCTCTTCCTTTTTTAACGATTTACTTATTTTATGCACACGAGTGTTCTGCCTATATGTATATATATGCATCACATGTATATCTGGTACCCACAGAGGTCATCAGATTTCTTGGAACTCAAGATCTGGAGTTACAAATGGTTGTGAGCACCATGTGAGTGCTAGGAACTGAACCCAGGTCCTCTGCATGAGCCACAGAACTGTTAAGGACTCTTAACAGCTGAGCCATCTGTCCAGTCTCATCTATGGTGGTCTGAATGAGAAATCTTCCCCGATAGTCTCAGGCATTTAAACACTTAGTCCTGGGAGGTGGTACTGTCAGAGGAGGTTTAGGTGGTGTAGCTTTGCTGGAAGAAGTACAACACTGGAATGGGTTTTTGAGGTTAAGTTTGTGCTACTTTGTCTTAGTTAGGTTTCTATTGCTGTGAAGAGACACTGTGACCCCGGCAACTCTTATAAAGGAAAACGTTTAACTGGGGTGGCTCACTTAACGTTAGAAGTTCAGTCCATTATCATCATGGCCGGACAGGGCAGTGTGCAGACAGGCATGGTGCTGGAGAGGTAGCTGTGAGAGGCCACAGTAGCACCATGGTGGGCTTCTCCTGGCCCCAGCCTCTACCAGACCTGAGTTTCAATTAAGTTTNAGTTTCTGATAAGGCAGGTGGGGGAGATGTTGCACACCAGGCATGATTCAGTACTTACAGCCCCAGCCAATCAGAAACATGTTAGTGTGCTGCTCGCTTGGCCAGTCATGTTTAGGATGCCCTAATCCCCTCCTGGTTGTCTATAAAAGGAGCCTGCGAGCTTCTCTGGGGGTCATCACCATTTTGTTGTGTCACTGACCCCTGCAAGCAGGAATTCTTATCTCGAGAAATAACTGCTCTTGCTTTTGCATACATGAGTGGTGGTCTTTTATGGGTTGATCTTTAGACGCTAATAGCTGCTACATGTTGATATGAAGGCAACAGGAAGTAGATTGTCACACTGAGCGAAGCTGGAGCAAAAGAGACCTCAAAGCCAGCATCCACAGTGACACACTTCATCCAACAAGGCCACACCTCCTAATAGTGGCACGCCCTTTGGGGGCTATTTTCTTTCAAACCACCACACACTTGGGAGTTTGATCTTGCTGCTTCATCTTAGTATTAAGACGTGAACTCTCAGCTTCCTGTCCCTGCCCCCATGCCTGCTANTGCCATGTTCTCCTGCCATGGTAGACTCTTACTGCTCTGAACTGTAAGCCCATATAAATTCTCCCTTCTATAAGCTGTCTTAAGCTGTGATGTTTTATCACAGCAACAGAAATGTAAATAATACAAAGCCCCAGGACAGCCAACAAGACATTATTAGACCCTGTCTCAAAAAAAAGCTGGGCATCATAGTGCACACCTTTAAGCCAAGCACTTAAGAGGCAGAGGCAGGAAGATCTCTGCGTTTGAGATCAGTCTGGTCTACATAATGAATTCTAGGACAGCCAGGGATACTTAGGGAGAACCTATTTCAAAAACAAAACAAAAAACATTTCTCAACTGAGGGCTCCTGTACAATTAAAAACAAGTCAGATCCCAAGAGGGAAAAAACAAGCATAGCTACACTCAAGTCAACACAAAAACAACATCGGGCAAGTTCTCTAGCTCCACATCCAGCATCTGGGACTCACAATCTTCTGGGCTTGGGAAACTCCATTTCTCCAGCTCTGCCACCTGCAACACACACAACCTGTCTCACAGGCTCAAGCCAGCTCTACTCCATACCTGGGATGTTCTTAGTGGTCACAACATGGTGCTGGTATTGTTAATATGCTGGGGCTGCGCCTTCACCAATGGCCTCCTCCCCTCTCTTCAGGGACCTGCTACATGGTGCGAAGCACCAGCTTCTGTCCATAATCACTCCAATCCTGCACTTGCATGCCTCCAAAACCAGTACTACACAGGAGACACTTACACATCACTAAGTTCAGCTGCCAGTTTGAGGCAGCCTGGAACCCTTTGAACACAGCGTCTATGTGCTGACCCTAAGGAAATATTCCCCAGAAATTTTCACTCAATAATACTGGTCTCTTGTTGATCACAGCACAGCCCTAGCTAACCAGCACTTCTTGCCTTAGTAAATCAAAGGTGTTATTTCCATAGATTCTTAATTCAAATATATCACACGAATGGTCTTCATAGTCTTTTTTTTTTAAAGATTTATTTATTTATGTATACAGTGTTCTGCCTGCACATACCCCTCCAGGCCAGAAGAGGGCATCAGATCTCATTACAGATGGTTGTGAGCCACCATGTGGTGGCTGGGAATTGAACTCAGGACCTTTGGAAGAGCAACTAGTGCTCTTAACCTCTGAGCCATCTCTCCAGCCCGGCCTTCATAGTCTTAGACAGTCTCAAACTTCACTCTGAAATTTCAGAAGCCAAGCCTCCACTGTCTGCACGCCTCCCAGTAGTCTCATCTTCTAAGTTCCCATAACCGCTCATTACAGTCTGAGTACACAATGGCTTCTCCAACCCAAACCTCCCAAATCCTCCACACAACAGTCCAAGGCATAGAAGCCCACATGGTCAGATCCCTCCCAATGACATCCCACCCTCTGGTCAGGCCCCTCCCAGCAACATCCCACCCTCTGGTACCAACTCCTGTCCTGTCTATTGCTGTGATAAAACACTGACCACTGCTGGGCAGAGGTGGCGCACGCCTTTAATCCCAGCACTTGGGAGCCAGAGGCAGGCAGATCTCTGTGAGTTCGATGCCAGCCTGGTCTACAGAGCAAGTTCCAGGACAGCCAGGGCTACACAGTGAAAACCTGTCTTGAAAAACAAACAAACAAACAAATAAACCGCTGACCAAAACCAACTTGGAGAAAAAAGGGTTTATTTGCTTCATCCTTCCATCGCTGGCCATCATCAAGGGAAGGGAAGCTAGGCCGCGAGCTCAAGTAAGGAACATGGAAATGAGACCTGAAGCAGACCATGGAGGAACACTGCTTACTGGCTTGCTCAGCTACACTTCTTACATAACCTAGGCCCATGTGCCTAGGGATAATGCTGTCCATGGTCCATGAGCCCACCTACATCAATTAGTAATCAGGACAATTCTTCAGTTAAGGGCCCCTAGTCAGATGAGTCTAGTTCCTGTCAAGTTGACAAAAACTAACCGGCTCATTCTCTCTTGAGCTCACCAAAGCAGCTTGTATTACAGACCCATGGCACGGGACCCAGCTCTAAGTATTATTACTAGTATAGACAAAGATAATGGATTAAGAAATCCGTCTAAAGGCTGGGGGTGTGCCTCGTGGTAAAGCACTTACATACTAGCCAAGAAGGAAAGGAAGGAAGTAAAAGGCAGAGGAGAGGGAGACAATCTGTTCAAAGCTAAAATCCTATTTATGTAAAACAAGTAACATCTGTGTCCAGTTTCCATGTCTATGTTCCTGTAACTACTTCACACTGTAGCTAAGGGCTGCTGTTAACGACAATGACTACAACAGCTGCTGACAAATCTTAATCAACTTTACAACCCGCTGTTCTTTCTCTTCTCCTCACTCTGCTACNTCTCCAGTACTTTGGAGCTTTTCATTAAAGTGCTAGGTTTTTCAAAGACATTAGCTTCCAGAAAGCCTTCTCAACAGTGGATCAGTAAGTACCTAAAGTATTAGTGCAGCTTTCATATTCCTTGGTATTTATTCCTTTAAAAAAACCATTCTCCATTTCACATACCAAACTCTCAGAAAGAGACGGGAGATTTCATTCTGGACACCAGAGAACCAAAAGGCACATTTTTCAGGTAAAGGAAGCTTTACTTATCTGCAGCTCCCCGATACTCCTCTAAAAGTCATGATGGCCAGCAGTCTCGCCACTTGGTCCCTAGTTCAAAATCCAGTACCAGAAAGTAAAAAAACAGAGAGTTCTAAACAGCACTTCATTGTTTGAGAACTTATAGATTTGACATAAATCCCTCAAAGCCTATTCATCCCATTTGGACATGATTAATAATCCAGTTATCTCAATTTTAGCTAGAGTGGAATAGTGCACTACATTACACGTGAAAGGGCAAGCCCCCTGAGAGGAGGAATAATTCAGAGCAGGCAGCTAAGAGTGATGGAAGAAATGGAACACTATTAATAAGGGTATCTTTAAAAGCAGAGAAATAAGGCACTGTAAGGTACACGAGATGCCACCGTCCCCAAGCACAGCAGAATCTGCAAGCTAGGACAGGAAATCTTATTCACTTTGCCAAAGCTCTATCCTTGTACTTGCTGCTTGCACAATCTGCCATCTAGAACTTCCGTGTTTCACTATAGATTNCTCTTCCCCTTCCCCCATTTATAGCTCTTTCTCTAGTTAACACTGACAGATCCATCCTTTACCACACTATGGTCCAGCATTCCAGCTCATCTTCATGGTTCCATAGTTCCATGGTTACACACTGTGGTTCCACAGTGTAATCTGTAACACAACCTGCCCAGAATACCCAGCGCACAACTTCACACACGTCTGGCCTCTTGGAGCTGCACCTTCCTGAGGGCTTTCTTGGCAGACAGAGCTTCTCACTCCCTGCCAGACGTCCAGTGAGACGCCTCATTTTGCAATGACAGCTCCTTGGAATAACTCCTTGTTTCTCTGCCTTCTGGCAGCTTCTGTCATGGCCCACCCATCTTACAGAGTAAATATACAGTCTGTTGCATCAAATCTTCACATTGATGTGGGAAGCCCTCTGTCATCAAACTGAGTGTTATTTCTACAGCATTAANAAAAGAAAAGAATATCCACATACAGTGAGATACATAATGACTACAAATAGCACCTTAATCAGTTCAAGCCATGCTAACAAATGAGATTAACAAAAAAACATTTCACAGCCTTTCGGACTTTGGAATTAAGATTGAGAGAGTCTGTACCTATACAGATAATTAAAAAGAAAACAACATAATTCTGGAGACATATCCAATTTCAATCTGCTGAGTACTTATTCAGAGTTCTAATATCCCACTCTGTTCTAAGCTTGTTCTTAGCCAAAAGGCCAAGAAGCAATCCCATTTGATTCTTGCTATAGAAACGCCTTCGATTTCAGGTCTACATTTACACTTCAATAATATTCTAAATGATCTACTAATCCAACACTGTTATTAGCCATGTTTAAAGGAAAAGTCAGGAGCAAAACTAACTTATGATGGACATCATGACTGTTATATTAGAAATCGAGGGATAGGGCTTAAGGCCCTGAACTAGACTCCCAGTACTGGAGGAGAGCAAGATGGAGATTGGTAGTTAAATTAAAAAACAAGAACAAAACAAACAAACAAAAAACAGACCAGATCTAAATTAAAACTAAAAATCAGCTGGTGAAACATAAAAAGTATCCCCCCTTTTCTTCACTCCCAAGAGACCAAAGCTGCTGAGATGACTTAACCATGAACTAGGTAATTGAGGCAGGAAAGCCACACCCTCACAGCACTACACTGGACCTAGAATCCAAAGGATCCTCAGAAGGGATTTTTGGCTTTCTTTTGCTTTTTTTATGGTCTCAGGAAAACCCACCCTAATTCTTCAGTGATACTTCAGGAATATTAATCCATCACACAAGACTAAATGTCATTAAACAGGTTATCAAGACTANAGAATAGTTGAATTTAGAATGTCCAGAAGTTAATCCCTTCTTTTAGTCATAAGAACGGCTAATAAAGGTTGTTAGCAACTGCCCTTTTAAACATTAAGCTGGAAGGGAGGGAGGAAGATTAAAATGCACAGGGCAAAGACAATCTTCCCACAGAGAGTATATTCATTAGTTTAAGTTGATGAGGTTAATTTTAGATAATAATTAAAAAATTTTAGAGGTCCTTTGGTATTCTGGGGAGATGGCTCAGCAGGTAAGAAGGCTGGCTGAACAAGAATGAGGGCCTGAGTTCAAACCCACATACAAAGAGGATGAGAGCAGACGCTTCTAACAGCATCTCTGTGGCAGGCANAGAGAGGAAGACTGCTGAGGCTCGCAGGCCACCACCTTATCTCTCTGTTTAGGGAGGGAGTGACCCTGTTTCAAAAAAGGAGAAAGTGAGAGCAGGGCAACTGTCTTCTGACCTCAACATATAATCATAGGTGTAAGTGCCTGCACATACATATGTATATTAACAATCCCCCCCCATAGAGTTATTTTGTAATTCTGGTTTTTCTGTTACTAAAGTTAAACACTAAAATAATTAAAGAACAAGGTAAGGTGCCCCAGTCTAGGATCCATAAACAGGACCAAAGGTTAAAGTCAGGAGATTATTCCTAACCTACAGCTATCTATGTAAAATAACTGCATTCCAAGGCACAACAAACCGAACCTCCAGTGTTCTCTGCTTCTTAGTATTACATTAAACTACCTCCTTGATTTCATTTTTTGAAACTGAGTTTCACTGCTGTGTGGATCCCTCTACACAAGCCCAGGTTGGCCGGGAACTCTTCATATTTCTGCCTCAACATCCTAAACACTAGAACTACAGGTGTGTGATAGTGCTCCTAGCTTTACTTGTTAAAGAAAAAAGTCAACAGTTCTAAAATCTCCTCTGCCTTGCATTAGCTCTCCTTTAATTCCAATACTCTGGAGCCAGAGTCAGGTTTGAGACCCTGTCTCAAATAAATAAATAAATAAATAGTAAATCAAACCTCATCCTCAGACACTCAGACATAGTTCCTAAGATGTTTGGGAAATAAAATCAGACAATTCTGGCCACATCCATCTAAAGCCCAGCGCTGATGACTCGTTCCTTAAAAAGTTCCTAACTGTATAGGGCCTTTTTTACTTCCTTAAACTCCTCGCCATCTCTAGGCTCTAAGTTCCTTAAGGGTGCCTAGCATGCAAATAAAACACACACAACCTGACCGACCGCAAGCCATCTGATTTATCTGACTTGACCGTTCAAATTACCTTAACTTGCTAGAGGTACACGTTATGGTTAATAAGCACCGCAAGGAGCTTTACGAAGTTCCTAAAGATTTACAGTCTCTTGAAATGATATCTTGCTGGCGTGTAGGAAAGTAAAANAAGCAAATAAATAAAAAACACAAACGTCTTCTCGGACTCCACAAACGCTCNTAGCGAAGGCTTTCCTTCCTTCCTTGGAAGACCTGGAAACTTCTGGCAGCATAAGGCAACATTCACTCCCTGCTGCTGGGGCCCGACCCGGCACTGCAGGGCGGGGTCCCCGGCCGCGGGGCAGGCGACCTGGTCCCCGACTTTCTCCTCCCGCGTCCCGGCCCCGCAGCGGCGGTCCCCGCCTACCTGTTGTGCCTAGGGGAAAGCCTCCACGCCGCAGTCAGCCCCAGCGTCCGGGCTGTGGTGCTGCCCGGACCCCGCGGACCTCGGCTCCGTCCCACCCCGGCTGGGTCCTCAGCCTCCGCACCGCGCCCACCGGGGTCCCGCGCCACCCGGCTCCA
>LZPO01027565.1:127502-141317 GCA_001675575.1 Neotoma lepida
CATGTGGTTGCTGGGAATTGAACTCAGGACCTCGGGAAGAGCAGTCTGGATTCTTAACCGCTGAGCCATCTCTCCAGCCCGGACAGGCTCTTTCTAACAGCCCTGGCTGTCCTGGAATCCACTCTGTAGACCAGCTGGCCTCACAGGAATCTGCCTGCCTCTCCCTCCCAAGTGCTGGGATGAAAGGTATACACCCCTGCCAGCCAATCTCATTGCTTCTTATAGGTCTGTCTAAATGATTTATCTCATCTTTGTTTAATTTTGTTAGTTCATAAACATAGAAATGCCTCCATTTCACTTTTCCAATTTGGTGGACCATAGTTTTTTTTAATATAATATTTTTACTATTTGAGAATAATTTCATGCATGTATACAATGAATTTTGATCACATTCACCTCTGCTTCTTCCTTCAACTCCCCATAGGCCTCCCTACATCTCTTCCTTACAAACTCATGTCTTCATTTTGTTTTATAACCTACTGAATCTAATTAGTACTTCCTGTATGTGCATTGGTGTGAGGCCATCTAGTGCAGCCCAGGCAAGTTACCAGGAGTTGCCCAAAGAAAACTGACTAGTCCTCCCCTAGTAGCCATCAACTGCCAATAGCTTCTCAGCTAGGAATGGGGCCTCATAGCCCCCTTCCCCACCCATGCTGGACTCACCAATGGCTTGATCTTGTGTGGGTAACCACATTTACTGTGAGTACACAAGTACAATAGTCACGTCATAGCCCGAAGACAGAATTACAGCAGTCCTCTCCATCTGTCCTCTGGCTCTTACATCTCTTCTTCTCCTTCCTCTGGAGATGGTCCCTGAACCTTGGGGGAGACAATTGATGTAGAAGTCCCATATAGGGCTAGGAACTCACAGTCACTTATCCTTAGAATGAAATCAACTTGATTGTGTAATATGATCTTAAAGTATTCTGGAATTTGGTTTGCAAGTACTTTATTGAAATTGCCCATATCTATGTTCATCAGGGAAATTGGTCTACGGTTTTCTTCTTTTTGTTGTATTCTTATACAGTTTTGGTATCATGGTAATGCTGACTTCATAGACTGAGTTTGGTAATGGTCCTTCCCTTTCTGTCTTATGGAACCATTTAAGGAGAGAACACTGGTATTTGCTCCTTTTAAAAAATTTTATTTATTTTTTATTTAATGTGCTTTGGTGTTTTGCCATGGGTGTCAGGTCCCTTGAAACCGAAGTGGCGGACAGTTATGAGTGGCCGTGTGGGTGCTGGGAATTGAACAGCAGTCAGTGCTCTTAACTGCTAAGCCATCTCTCCAGCCCATATTAACTCTTCTTTAAAGGCTTGATGAACTTCCTTCAGCCCTGAGATTTTATGTGTAGATACACGCACACACACACACACACACACACACACACACACACACACACACACGAAGCTGCTTCACTTTTGTTGCTTGTCATGCTTCGGTATAATCTGTTAACAGCCCCCTAATTTCTATAGATCATATGTGCCTAGCAATTTATCCATTTCTCTAGATTTTCCAGTTGTTTCCAGTGTGTTTGTTTTTCTCCTCATTTTTATTAGTTTTAAAAATTAGTATACACAGTAGAGGTTCATCACAGCATTTTCAGGAATCCTTCGCTCTTGTCAGGCCTCTTCCCTTCCTACACCAGGCCCTTGCCCAGCCCTCTCCTCCGCTTCGTTAGTTCCCCTTCTTCTTTCATTTCACATGTATTCTAATACTCTCTCCCCTCCTCCCACCAATGGTGCCTTAAGATTTCCCCTCTTTTCATTGTCCTCTCTCTAGCTTTATGAACTACACACACACACACACACACACACACACACACACACGCACACGCACACGCACACGCCTGTCTCTTATACACATCTAGATGTGTATAAGAGACAGGTATCTGCATATGAAAGAAAACATGCGGTGTTTGTCTTTCTACATCTGAGATAGTTTGTTACATAATTTCTAGCTCTGTCCATTTTACTGCAGATATAATGATTTTATTTTCCTTTATGGCTGAATAAAATTCCATTGTTAATATGCACCACATTTTCCTTATCCACTCACCTACTGGTAGACATCTAGGCTGGTCCCGTTTCTTATCTGTTGTGAGCAGTGCAGCATAAACGTGGATATGCAAGTGTGGCTAAGGTATGTTGATTAAGAATCCTTCACACGCTTACCTAGAAAAGACAGAGCTGGGCCATATTCAGTTTTATTGAGAAACCTCCAATATTGATTTCTACCAGTTTACACTCTCACCAGCAGTGTCTTCCTTCCTTCCTTTCTTCTTCCTTCCTTATTTATGTATATATACTGTGTTCTGTCTGCATGTACGCCTGCACACCAGAAGAGGACACCAGATATCATTATAGATGGTTGTGAGCCACCATGTGGTTGCTGGGAATTGAACTCAGGACCTCTGGAAGAGCAGCCAGTGCTCTCTGAGAGAGCAGCCAGTGCTCTTAGCCTCTGAGCCATCTCTCCAGCCAGCCCCTTGTGTTTCTTCTTTTGAGAGCTATCTGTTCAGTTCATTGGCCCATTCGTTGAGTGGAAGATCTGTTTTCTTAGTATTTGGAATAAATAATCTTTAATGCTCACTAAGAAGCCTGTGGATTTCAGTGGACACTGTTATCACCTCCCTTTTATCTTGAATTTCATTCATTCATCTTCTTTTTCATTTGGTTGGCTTGGGCTGGAGCTTGTCACTCTTATTCTTTTTCAAGACCCACACCTTTGATTCGGTGTGTTGTTCTTTTAATCTCCATTTAATTTCTGTCCTGTTATTTATTATGCATTTCTTACCATTTACTGCTTTGGGATTTGGATTACTTTAGTTTCTCTGGATGCATCANGGGATCTCATTTTTTTCCATTTGTTATTTTACTTTTTCTTTGTTTTTGAGAATTTCATACCTGTATACAATGAAATATGATCATATCTACTCTCCAACTCCCTCCATGCTCCCCAGCACGCTCCCCTTCCAACTTCATGTCTTTTTTTTTTCCAACTTCATGTCTTTAAAAAAATTTTTTAATAACTTACTAAGTCCAGCTAGTGTTGCCTATGTAAACTTGGGGAGCCCACCAATGGCCACTTCTTCAAAAAGGAATAATTTTCCCTCCCCCAACAGCTATCCATCGCCAATAGCTTTTCAGTAAGGGGCAGGGCAGCAGGGCAGCCATCTCATCTATGTTAGAATTTTGGCTGGCTTGATCTTGCATTGGTCTCTTCTTCTTCTTCTTCTTCTTCTTCTTCTTCTTCTTCTTCTTCTTATTATTATTATTATTATTATTATTATTATTATTATTATTATTTTACTAGACAGGTTTTCCCTGTATAGGCGTGGCTGTCCTGGAACTCACTTTGTACACCAGGCTGGCGTCGAACTCATGTAGATCCACCTACCTCTGCCTCCCACTCGTGCTGGGACTAAAGGTGTAAGCCACCATGCCAGGCAGTCTCTCTGATTTTTAGCATAAGCCATGTGTAAATGTATTAGTCAGGTTTCTCTAGAGTCACAGAACTTATGGAATGAATCTCTCTCTCTCTCTCTCTCTCTCTCTCTCTATATATATATATATATATACATATATATATATGTATGGGAACTTATTGGAATGACTTATGACTTATGGGCTGCAGTCTAACAATAGCTAGCTGTGACTGGAAAGTCTAAGAATCTAGTAGTTGTTCAGTTCCACTAGGCAGGGTGTCTCAGCTGGTCTTCTGTATATGCTGGGAAGTAGACTCCAATGCCAGTGAAGGAATGGATGTGCTAGCAAGGCATGGGCAAGCAGGTGAAGCATGAAGAATCCCTACCTTTTTCTATTGTCTTTCTATAGGTTTCCAGCAGAAGGTGTGGCCCAGATTAAAGGCGTGCCTTCCAATCTCAAGATCTGGATTAAAGGCATGTATCATCCTGCCTCAAGATCCAGATCAAAGCCTGTGTCTTCCAGCCNCAAGATCTGGATCAAAGGTATGTTGTCTTTCTGCCTCAGGATCTGGATCACAAATGTGCCCTCCATTTCTGGATTGTAGTTCATTCCAGATATAGTCAAGTAGACAACTAAGAATAGCCATCACAGTAGACATAAACTTTATTCTTAGAACACCTTAGTTTTATCTCAAAGGTTCTAGTGTGCTGTGCTTTCATTTTCATTGATTCTAGGAAATTTTAACTTCCTGATTTCTTCAATGACCCACTCAGTTCAAGAGTGTATTGTTCAGTCTCCAAATATTTATGAAGTTCCTGTAGTTTCTCTTGTTACTGATTTTTAGTTTATTATACTGGAATCTAATCAGATATAAGGAAATAGTTTTATTCTTTTATATTCGTTAAAGCTTACTCTGTGGACTAGAATGTTGTCTGCTCAAGAGAGAGTTCCCTGGAATTGTTTTCCATATCTGTTGAATGTGTCAAATCTTCTGTAGTATATGTTAAGTCTGCTTGACTTACACTGTAGTTTCATGGAAGTTTTTTTGTTTTTAGTATATAGATGACAGTAGGGTATTGAAATCACCTACTGTTATATTAGGATCTATCTGACCTTTTATTAATGTTGACATAAATTGGGAGCCCCAACAATGTATATATGTTTAAAATTATTACATCTTCTTCATGAGTTCCTTTTTATTAATGCAAACAATCTTCTTTATGTCTCCTCACTAATTTGGCTAGATGTGTACTTTATCAGGTCTCAGAGTAGCTATACCAGCTTGTTTTCAGTTTCTCTTCACTTGGTAGATTGCTTTCCATCCTTTGACTCTCTGTCTGTAGGTGCCCTGGAGAAAATAGCTAGACCTAATNTTCTTAATTGAATCAGCTATTTTTGTTGATGAGTTGAGGCTATTTAAGTATAAGGTTGTTACTGAGGGATGCTGTGGTGATATATTGTGTACCCTAATATATTTGTCTGAAGATCAGAGAACAGAACAAGCCACTAGATTAAACATAGAAGCCAGGCAGTGGTGGCACACACTTTTAATCCTATCACTCGGAAGGCAGAGATCCCTCTGGTTCAAAGCCACCCTACAAGAGATTGACTCAGTCTAGGAGAGAAACAGAGCTGGGCAGTGGTGGCACACACCTTTAATCCCAATACTTGGGAATCACAGGCCTTTAATCCCAGCATTAGGAAAATTGAGACAGGAAATGATATGGGTGGAGAAAGGTATATTAGGTGTGAGGAGAGAGGAACTAAAGTCTTTCGGCTAAGAAAAGCTGTTCAGGCTGAGGAGTCCTAGAGGTAAGAGGTGGCTTGTTCTTTTGTCTCTCTGATCTTTTAGTATTCACCCCAATTTCTGGCCCCAGGTTTTTTATGATAAAAACTTTAGAAATTCAAACAACAGCTGATTTCCAGCATTTTGTTGGCTATTTGGGTTGCTTTCTCTCCTCCATCAGGATCAGGAGTTTGCTGGTTACTGTAACATCATGAATTTTTCCTGTTATCCTTTGTTAATCTATTTCTCTCCAGAAAGTTACTCTTTCCTGTGCTCTGGCAATTGAGGCCATCCTTCTTCCTCCTGTGTGCAGTATCCCTTGAATGGTTTTCTGCAGCACTGGCTCGGTGGTCACAAACAGCTTGTGCTGGCTTGAAATGTTCTTATTTCTCCATCAATTTTGAAAGATAGCTTCATTGTAGATAGCAATTCTGGTTGGCAGGCACTTATTTCAAAGGCTTGAAATCCATCATTCCACGCTTTCCTGGCCTTGCAGAAGAGACATCTCAGGTGTCTTTCTTTGTAAGTTCCCATTTTCCCTTGCAGCTTTTGCTACTGTTTCTTTGCCATGTTTTGACATCTTGTCTTTAATATGCCAAGCTNTTCTTTNTTGGTCATGTCTGTTGAGGATTCTTAATGCCTCTTGCATTTGAATGCCCATTTCTTTCTCCAATTTTAGAAACTTTTCCATCATAATTTCATTGAATAGATTCTCTTTGCCTTTAGTTTTATCTTTTTTTTNGTATCCNGTGGATTTTTAGGTTTGATAATATCCCAGTGTTCTTGGATATTGTAGACATGTTTCTTTTTCTTTCCTTATGGATGTTAGAATGTAATGTTTTATCCACTGTCCAGTTTTTATTTGAATCATTGGGTCCTTGGAAATTGGAGACTGTCTGCTAGCTACATGGGGGGAGGGGAGATGNAGTTGAACTTGTGAACTGATTTCATTCCTATGGTTTATGACGCTATTGAGTCTGTTTTGAACAAGTGTCTGATGTGCGCCAGAGCTGTCTTCTCTTTACATGTTTATTGTCAGACCTTCCATGTGAGCCAGGAGCCTCTGCTGCACACATTCAGCTTTGTAGCCTGGGCTGGGCAAGTTCCCTACTCTTCCCAAGACTTCCCAGATGGTACTCCCTCTTGTGGCTAATTCTCTAGCAGGGTTAGTGGTGGGGTAGGGCTGTCTCTCAAATGCATTACAAGTGTGGTCTGCACAGAGGACCTGTCTTCATACTCTCAAGATGTCCTGAGTATTAATCACTCTGGTGGGAGGAATCTGCTGCAAGGTTAAGAAAACTACTGCAGCTTCAGGGTCTGAGTGTTGTACAACAGATAGTTGGCTCCGGAGGTTGCTTCAGGCTTAGGGATACCAAACTCCTAAGTCATTCTCAGTTGAGGAGACCTGTTCCCAGTCATCCAAGATGGGGCTGTCATTCCCTACACACTTTATTGTCTGGGCTGAGCATCTTGCTGCCTGTACATCTTGGCTTTTCAGAATTGAAGCCAGCCTGATCCACAAAACTAGCTTTCAAGGCTGTTTCTCACCCTGGGGCTCAGGAAGTTAAATTCAGGCTTCCTGACTCATAATTGTGCCCTGTTCTCAGGTCCCAGGGTAGGTTAGTGTCAAACAAATAGGCGCCCTTTCAGAAGGGTAACTGGCCACGGCCCTCTGAGTCACACTGGGTGACAAAATGGGATTCCTGTGCACTGCTAACCTGTCTGCCAGAGGAATCNCTACCTCACCAAAACTTGAAATAGGACTTGAGACTTTCGAGGGCTGCAGGCTGGCTTTGTGAGGAAGGNCCTCTGGCTTACCTTGGAGACAAAGCNCCTGCTTCCCCTGATCCTGTCAAAGAACCCTCTGACTTCCCAAATGCAGCAGGCTTTTTTGACCTCTTCTCTGTAGCCTGTCAGCTCCTTGCTGGTCTTAAACTTCTTTGTGCAGTCTGGTTTGGGAAAGGAGTTGTTCAATGCTGGTGTGTGTGTGTGTGTGTGTGTGTGTGTGTGTGTGTGTGTGTGTGTGTTTACTAGTGTTTAGCTTCTTCTACTTGGTGACCTTAACACATTGCATCTCTGCCAATCCCTGAGTTGGGATCAGCACAGCCATCTGCTTTTGCCAATCTGCTCCTGGACTGCCAAGAAATTCCCTGCATTATTTATAGCATAGCTTCGGCTGGTTGGCTCCCCACCTGTATCTCACAGGGGCTATGTCAGATACTCACTCCTGACCTCCTGTTCGTACCCCAATCTACCTTTCCTTTCCCCACATGATGGAGGTTTTGATTTTGTTTTTCCAGCCAAAGTAGAAGGTTTGATGTCTGAACTTGTTATTAAAGGTTTCCCATTTACCCTGCATTGGCCATCTTTTCTTCCCATCTCAGAGGATGCCCTAAGTTTTCCAAAATCATCCCTCCATCTATGGATTCGATATGGGATTTTGATCCACATTGCCTCTCCTCTTCAAATTTCTCTTTACTTACTCTTCCTCTGAAAGTATGCTCATATTTTCTGAATTTTAGTTTTTTAAATATTATGTATATGGATATTTGTATGGTATATGTCCAAGCTCCATGTACATGCCTGATGCCAGAAAAAGAAAATATTGAATCCCCTGGAACTGGAGTTACAGACAGTTCTGAGCCGCCATGTGGATGCCGGGAATTGAAGTCAGGTCCTCTGGAAGAACAGTCAGTGCTCTTAACCACTGAACCATCTCTCCAGCCCCACATCTTTTAAATTTGAAAGTATGGCCCATTAGTATTGCCTTCTTAAAGGCTACTGATACTTTTTTATTTCTACCTTCTTAAAAAGGTTATTTATACTTACAAAAATTTCAAATTTCCATTTAATTGTGAAGATAATTTGTCTTCCGTAATTCTAAGAGACTTAATGTTCATAGTGACCTACTAACCAATACAAGTGTCCTTGTTTTCCCTTTCCCCTTCCTCTTTACCCCCTCTCTTTCTGTCTTTCTTTCTTTAATGCTAACCAGTGAACTTTCTACATGCCAAGCAAGCGCTGGACCACTGAGCTATGCCCCTACCAGGGCTTTATTTTATTTTAACTCTCCAGTAGATTGGATATTTTTGGTCATTCTCTTGATACTGTCTTTTAGCCTTTTCTTAAATATTAGTCTGCCATTTCTTCCTTTTTGTTTCTTTTTTGTTTTGTTTTGTTTTTGTTTTTTGAGACAGGGTTTCTCTTTGTAACCCTGGCTGTCCTGGAACTCACTTTGTAGACCAAGCTGGCCTTGAACGCACAGAGACCTGCCTGTGTCTGCCTCCTGAATGCTGAGGTTGAAGGTGTGCACCATCATGCCCTGTGAGTCCCCCATTTTTAACTCACATCTTATACTTGTTTGTTTTTCTCTAGCCCTGACAGGAGGGTTTTGATGGAGACGTNCCATTTAGGACTGAATGTTCCAAAGTTCACTCTCTGCACACTGTCCAGTTGCGAGTCTCTATGTTAATTCCCATCTGCTGCAAGAGGAAGCCTATTTTATATGGATTGAGCAAGTTACTGATCTAGGATATGTCATCAGGAATCATTTCATTGCTGAATTGCTTTTTCTTTTTCTTTTTCTTTTCCTTTCTTTTTTCTGTTTTTGTTTTTTGAGACAAGATGTCTCTGTTTAACAGTCCTGGCTGTTCTGGAACTTGTATTGTAGACCAGGCTGGTCTTAAACTCACAGAGATCCACCTGCCTCTGTCTCCTGAATGCTGGGATTAAAAGTGTGTGCCATCACTGCTCGGCCTATTGCTATGTTGCTTTACAAGAACAGTAGTAGTAGGTTTTCCCTGAGGCCCATGACCTGTCTAGTCTCAGGTTCTTGGCCACTTCAGCAGTGTCACATATGGTTTCTATCTCACAGAGTCGGCCATAAACCCCCTGGTTGGTTACTCCCATAGCACTTGTACCTCTGTTGCAGCAGTGTATCTTAAAGGCAGGTCACTGTTGTAATCACAGGGGTTGTATCTTGGAGATACTGATGATTACTTCTCTTCTTCAGTAGCATGCAGAGTATCTTCCAGTACCATGGACACTAATCAGCAGGCACAAAGCTTCTGGTCAGGCACTAGCTCAACTTCTCTATGTTCTATGGCATATATAAGTATTGTCTTCAGCAACAGGGCCTTACCATCAAGTTGAGGAGAGTAACCAGTAGCCTTGGAAACAGCCAGTGATGTTTAGGGTTTACATAGGACCCCTTTGGACAATGACTCAACAAGTTGTAACTCATTCCTGGCACTGGAGGTTTTACTTGGTGGCATAAAATGTCTAGTTGGGGCATTCCCTCCCTATTATTTGGTGACTCCATTTAGATTCCTTTCATATACATATAGCTTTTAGGAAGCATCTACAGTAGTAGGTAGGCCATTGGAAAACCATATGGAAACATCGGCCTTATTTTTTAAGACAGATCTCTTGTTGGCCTGGAGTTTGCTGAGTCATGAATCCCACAGATTCACCTGTCTTCAGCTCTGCAGAGCTCCAATTACAAGGGCACTGCTATGTCAAGATTTTTTTAAATGTGGGTTCTGGAGATGGAATTCAAGTCCATAACCACCTCATAGACTGAGCAATCTCCCCATCTTCCTGAGTAGTAATTTAAACAATATTCTGAAATCATTTTGAGACTAAAATTAGGCCCTGACTTCCAGCAGAGAAAAAAGGCTATCCAATGAAAAGGTAGCTGAGGGCACAAAGTTTGATAATTGCTTAAAGACTGCCCGACATTATTGTTTCTTCTTATTGTCTTGGTCTTATTCTCCTCTCTTCTCCTTTTTTTTTAAAATTTAACTTTATTTTATGTTCATTGGTGTGAGGGTGTCAGATCCCCTGGAATCGGAGTTACAGACAGTTGTGAGCTGCCATGTGGGTGCTGGGAAGCTGGGAATTGAACCCAGGTCCTTTGGAAGAGCAGCCAGTGCTCTTACCTGCTGAACCATCTCTCTAGCCCCCCTCTTCTCCTTTTTAAAGGCACAGTCTCACTATGTCTTAGCTGCTCTGGAACTTACGATGTAGACCAGATTATCCTCAGTTCATAGAGGTCCACCTGCTTCTGCCTCCCAAGGGCTGAGATTAACAGGGTAGGCAGCACCACAGCCAGCCTAGATATTTCATCTTTCACTTATAAACAGAACTTTAAAACTTGCCATGACTTCTGCTGAGACCTGGAAAAAAGAAGTCAGGGTTTTTGTGTGTTTGGTTTTAAAGAGGAGGGAGAAGAGAATGATCTCATTAACCGTGCATGAGGAATGCTGAGAAGCTAGCCCTTGTTGTAGGTCTGGCTTATATGAGCACTGAACGGCCGGGAAAACACAGAACTATGAATCACCAAAAGGCTGTGGGCAATGTCTGCAGCTCCTTCTGTGGCTCAGCCTTAAAATCCAAACAAACATTTATAAGTTACAAGTTATTTTGATGAGTAACTCATATTCTAGCTGAATTAAACACAAATTTAACATTTTTTTCAGTTCATTTGATTATACTTCAATTAGCTCCAACTAGAAACAATTCAGTTTTCATAATTCCCCAAAAGTGTCAAGAATTAAAGGGATCATATAATGTATCAAGTACAATTCCCTCCTTGTTAGGGTGAATTCTAGAGACATCAAGTAGCATAGAGTTTATGGGAAAACTAAAACTCCAGAGTTAGAGACCTCTTGACTCTTGGTTTAGGGATGCCACCCCAAATACAATCAGTTTTCACATCTGAATCTGGTAAGAGACACTGGTAGGGAGAAGCAATTGTTCAAATGTAGATTCTGGGCCTGGCAGGGTGGGAAAGCAGGTGAAAGTGTTTGCCACCAAGCCTGATCACCTGAGTTCGATCCCTGGAACCCACATGGTGAAAAGAGAGAACCATCTCCTGCAAGCTGTCTTCTGACCTCTACACACACATCATAGCATGCACACATCCTGCTCCCAAATAAATAAATACATGGAAAAACAATCTTTAAAAAGGTAGACTTTAGGAGCTGGGGAGATGGCCCAGTGGTCGAGTGCTTTTTGCCTGATGTGTGTGAAACCATAGGCTTAATTCCCAGCACTCAATAAAAGAAACAAAATATGAATTCTTCCCCACTCTCAGAGATCTAGGGTGAGATGCAGGAATTTGAATTTAATGTGTTTTTGAAGAACTTCTGATTCAGGTAATCTTCAGGTCATATTTTGATAGAATATTGGGCAGCTGTACAAATTGTGAGTTCTCTTAGAATAGGCTGCTGTTTTCAGGGTCAGAATTACATGACAGTAAACTAGCCTTACTTGGGGAGTGGAGGAACCGTTCGTCCTATTGACTATCATTTGGGACTTTGGGAGGGTAGGGCGCTGTTCTTAGAGATGGAGCCCAGAGCCCTGCATATGCCAGGCAAACCCTCCACCACTGAGCAGCATTCCCAGGCTCTGCCCACTTTGTAATTTTTCAAGACGAGTTCTCACTAAGTTATCCAGTCTTGCACTTGCCATTCTCATGCTTCAACCTTCCCAGTTAGGATTACAAATCTGTGCCACCAGGCTCAGCTAGGGACTGTACAGATAGAAAGGCCCACTGAGTAGACAGGCTTTCCCACAAAGGGAGTGTATGGTGTCTGATGAGTCTTTTAGCCAAGGCAGCAGGCTCACACAGAACTTGAGGCTCTGAGAAAGGTTAGGCATGTTATATAGTCGGTTCCCACCCCCATACCATCTAGATTCTACAATTAGCTCTTGCTATATTTGCTTCACTGGCTTATACTCATCTTTCCATCCCAAGAACAAGATTATCTTGCTTGCTGGGGTTTCCAATCCCCCTGCATCTCTACAGTGCTGTTTTTAGCCTTTCTCTTGGCACGGCTAGTTGCTCTGTATTCCTTGCTAACTGTTTTGGCATCCCTGTGTTATAACCTTCCGGAGACTAAATCTGTGCCTCTAGTTTTAGAGCGCATCTTTACACTTGTCAGAGCAGGCAGTCTGACTGGGTGCAGTGAAGACTGGGTGCTTACACTTTGTCTTAGTTATAAAATCTATAATTTTATAATTAACACTGCTTCACATTTCTATGTGTGTAAATTTTCAGCTACCTCAAAACCCAATGGATTAAAATATGAATTCATTTTTCCAGTAACACATACGTTAAATTTTAGAGTGATTTTAAAATCCCTTTTTATATAGTCTCATAACCAACCAGCTGCTCTGAAGTATATTTTTCTTTGAAATATCAGTCACTACTGAGTGATGGCTTATTACTATGCTTACAGAAAGCCACCAGCCTATTATAAGTGAGCGCTAATCTCCTTGTTCCCACTACTCTAAAGAGCATGGCTCTTTGCCACTAAATTCTCTTTTCTCTGTAATCCTGTGTACTGTAACCTGGGTAATCCTCCTAAGCCTTTGAATTTTATTCATTTAGCATACATGTGTACGCGCACTCACCTATGCAGGCACATGTGGAAGCTAGTGACACCCAGGGAGGGCAACATCAAGACGTTATCCTCAATTGTCGCTCTGCTTTATTTTTAAGACAGTGTCTCTCACTGAACCTGTAGCTCACCTTTGAGTTATCTCGCAGACTAGCAAGCCTCACAGATCCATTTGCCTCTGCTCCACTAGTGCTGAGGTTATAAATGCTGGAACTGCTGGGTTTTATATGGGCACTGGGGATCTGAACTCAGGTCCTCAGAGTTCCACAGCAAGAACTTTACCCAGAGCCCCTGAAACCATGTCTACTCATGCCATTTTTCTTTCAAAGCTCAGTGGCATCTTATTACCTATTAGTCCAAAGCTGGAAAGTCCTTCTCCATCCCTAGTTCCGACAGAAGGCCTTTTCAATCTTCAAAGGTTGGCCAGATTGTAATGGCTTAAAATTTTTTTATTATAGTGTGTGTGTGTGTATGTGTGTGCATGTGTGCACACTTATGCTATAGCACACATGTGGAGATCAGAGGACAACTTTTCCAAGTTGGTTTTCTCCTTCTATCTTTACGTGGGTCCCAGGGATCAAACTGAGGTCACCAGGCTTGTGTAGTAAATGTCTTTACCTGCTGAGCCATCTTGCTGGCCTGTATACATTTTTTAACACACAGATTTCCCACCTGAGCAAGAAGTATTCTGTTATTACACATTCCACAGACAGACTTGTCCAGACATCCCAGACCACATACTACCCCATGTGTGTCTGTGTCTGACCTGCCCCTAATGACAGAAAGTCCTTGGGTTAAGGATTATGTCTGAAACCATGTCACACAGCTCTTGGCTCCTTTGCCGACTGATCCAGAACTGTGACTTGTAAGTGGAAGGAAACTATTCATGATGTAGTGTTATGCCAAAGCTGGAAGAACGTTTTTCAACACCTTGCATTACCAAAGGCAGGCACGTGCAATTTCCATTTATAAAAGCTCTGAGGACAGTTATCTGATTGTAATTAGGTACTGAGGGAATTAAGCTTTGAAGATGATCATATTTTCTCACAAACAGGCTTACATTAGGACTTCAAAGTAAATCAAAAGACTGCCAGAAATAGGAAATGAGCCTCAGTTTATCCACAGTCATACAAAGCTCAAATTAACAGTACCTCAAATCTGGGCCCAAGAATTACATTTTGCTAGTATGGTTAGA
>LZPO01027566.1:0-13664 GCA_001675575.1 Neotoma lepida
AGGAAGAAAGGGGGAGTCACCAGACAGATGTAGAGGGAACAAGACATACAAGAGGAGAGGTAAAAGCCACGAGTCACATGGCAATGCATAGATGAATAAAAATGGGTTAATTTAAGTTATAAGACCTAGTAGGACAAGCCTAAGCTATAGGCTTTTATAATTAGTAATAAGTCTTCATGTCATTTTTTTTGTGAGCTGGGAGCCCAAAGAAAAATCCAGCTATACTTCCTCAGCTGAGGATAGAGGAAGACAACACAGAAAACTTGGACCATATTTCTTTAACAAGTGGTGGAGAAAAAGAGATTCACTATTGATTAAAAGAAAATGGAGAACTACATCAAGCAAATACAATGTTAAGATCCCTATCTGGACCCTGATTCAAACTGTGAAAAGATATTTGTGCAATGGGAAGTTGGGAATGCTGACTAGACATCAGATAGTTAGGGACTGTTGTTAACTTTTTAAGGGTGTTATTGTGATGGATTTGAGAGAGTACTTTTGAAATAAGATAATTTGTAAGTAAAATAATACAATAACTAGATTTTTGCCCTAAAATATCCCAGTAGGGTGACAGTGGGGGGCTGCACACCAAGCAAGATTCGTCCTATATGGATATTTGTCCACTGTGGGTGATGGGCTTGTAAGGGCACATCTATCTTCTCTAGTGTTGTGTATGTTTAGAAATGTCCATCATGAAGACAAGTTCTAAAGTAAGAAAGCCATTTTAGCTAGAGGCGTGAAGAAATTGTGGTCAGTTGGGATACATGGCTGCTTATGTAGATTCTGGGCTTACACAGTTCATTTCAGTCACTGTATACTTCCAGAATGCCAGCCAGATTCCAGGGTGCATAGAACTCAGCGATATTCAGGGTCCCTTTAAGGGCCACAGAGAGTGTGGTGATTACTAATGCGGTCCACAGAGCCAGATGGTTTGGACTGCAATCCTGACTCTGCCGACGACTTCCTGAGGGATGGACACATATCTACCTGCTGTTGACTGAACTATGTCACCTCGTCACAACTGAATGCTGAAGCACCCACCTCCAATGTGACACATTTGAAAATGAGAGACAGCTAGGGTTAGGTGGAGTGGGTCTTCATGAGGGGCGAGTGGCTTTATGAGAGGAAGCCCTCCTCTCTGCCCCCCTTCATTGTTACCTCCTCCTGTGTGGACAGTGAAGGCAGTCCTGGACAGGACGGAAGAAGGCCATCACCAGGAACTAAACAGGCCAGCTCCTTGGCCTCAGACTTCACAGTCTTTAGAACAGTGAGAGATAAATATGTCTATAAAAGGAGAGAGAATAGACATCATCAGAATCTAGAGGTGGGGGGAACAGCACGGAAAAGAAAGGTTGGATACTGGGTGCAAAATACAGTTAACTGGAGGTTTAGTTCCAATGTCCATATACAGTAGGGCAAGTGTAACTTACAACAGCGACTGAAGACTTCACAGTAACTAGTGGAGAGACTCTAAAGAGTCCCCAAACACAGAAATGGCTGTGTAAGGTGATAGAGATGCTAATTACCCTGTGACCTGATCATTACACATTGTATAAGTGTCAGATGATAATGCTGCACCCTCTAAGTACAAAATCATATGTCAATTAAAAAGCTAAAATGAAGAGCATTATTCATGAGATAGATAAGCAAATGAATTATATGTTATTTAAGACACATAGCTACAGCAGTCCAAGCAGAGTGATGTATTCCCTCAGCAGATCCACAGAGAGTACTTGGAAGCCTCACACAGTCAGCACCCAACATGTGTCAGCTAGTATTTTCAATATCCCGCAGTTGATTATATTAAGACAAACTTTATGGTGTGTACACTCTACTGCCCTTGAAAACTTCATATAAACAACCGTCTCACTTTGATAGCCATCAATTTAACACCATTCCAGATTTCCTAAAATTGGACGGATGTAGCATTTGGTTGTGACATATCTGTGCTTATAACAGATTGAAGAAACATTATGCTTCTTCATATTAATTGACAAAAAAATTACCAAGATGCAGAATAGCAAGAAATTATCTCATCTGCCCTTTAGTGAGTCACTTTATGCAGAAATACATTTTGTCCTAAAGCAATAGTCCCCAATACTCATCTGTATATATAAGGTCACAGCACCATAAGCACGGCTGGGAAATGCCCATCAACTTGATTGACTGCTGATGTTGTGTTTGAGATTTTGGAGCACAACAAAGCCAAGGCTTAACAATGAAGGGGACCTCTGCCTCCTCTGCAAGTGAGAATTTGGGGAAATGGCTGATGATGATACTGAAGTCTGGGTATGAAAGTCAGAAGGGAAGGCAGTGGTCGCTGCTAGAAGCAGAGAGCTACTGAATCCACAGACGCACATCACAACCTACCTACCAACAGCAGAAACAGCGCATGTTCATTGCTTCCTGTGAATGGAAACACGAAGGAGAAATAAAACAGTAACTCCGGGTGCTAATCAGTGCAAATCACACGCAGGGCTGTGACAATGTTCTGCCTTACTGTGAGCAATACGAGGAACCGATGTCTGTGGAGAACTTTAAAACACAAACTTACTTTTAATTCTCATAATGCACTGGCAATTCAGGATAATGGTCAAGTGTTCCTTCCCCTGAAGTCTTCTTGTGTAAATTCTGAAGTATCACTATGGTCCTCTCAAGGTCTAACACTGTATGTGTAAACCTCAAGTTAGCACATTTTTGTTTTGTGTCTCCAATAAAAATTTATTGTGTATGGCGGTTAGTTTGGAGAGTGCCCACTGATATACCCGGGCAGACAGACTCTGCTACACTGGTTCATTTACTCTGACTCACACAGCCCTGTCAGGCTATAGTGCATGCCAGTAACAGCACGTTTGAAATAACAGTGTTAGTCCAGCACTGCCCTATGAGTAAAAAGACTCACTTCTATTGTTTAGGTGACCTTATAACAGGTAAAACATTATTAAATGCCAGGAATGATATTTTCATTTGGTAAGAGCAAACCTTATTTTATATAGGAAATATTTTACCTGATATCAGCATCTTTACAATTGAGATGTTTGAAATTTTTTGCCTTAAAGCACAGACTGTTGACAATCATTATTACTGGCATTAGATGATTATGAGCAGAAAACAACAACTAAGGTTACAGAAGAAGAGATTTTAAAAAGTGATTTGACCCAGGAGGTAGGGTTGTGACTCAGTGGAAGAGTTGCATGTCCAAGGCCCCAGCACTACAAAATAAATTACCTATTCTAGTTTAAATATAAGTTACACTATGACCTGATACCTTGTTTTGAAATTAATCACGTGGAATTAAAAAAAAAAAACCAAAAAACCCAAACCTTGATTGAAGTATCTGAACAACTACCGTTGACTGGTCATGTGTTTTGATTGTGAGAGACAAGTGTGGACAAGTGCTATTCTGGTGTCACGTGTAAACATCAGACATATTTCTAAAGGGGCAGGACAACTCAAGTCCAACAGGCAATTACACTTCACAAAATAGAAATGAAACACAACTCCAACTGCCAACTGTTGGCATCAAGGCAACCGAGTCAAAGTCCCTGTATGCATATTATAACCATCTCACTGGCTACTCCGTCACACTATCCAGTGTTCACATGATTTAAGACCATTCAGGTAAGGAATCATAGGTTGGAACCAAGAAGAGCTGGAAAAAGACTTGATTCTTACCAAGAGTTTCCCGTAGATTAATACTACATTCAGAGATTTAGCGACTTGTATGAATTTATGTGAAGAAGGCTAAGGTTAGTTATTAGAAAATGGATAATTCAAAAATTCTATATAAGTGAACAATTATTTATCTGGCTGTTTATTAATAGAGAACTATTTAGTAACTTCTTAGAAAAGATAAGTCATAGTTTCCTACCATTCTTGCAATTAGTTTTCAATCTTAAAATTATGTGACTCATTCTTTTAGGCTGCAATCATGAGCAAATGTCAGCAAATGTTTGCTGTAGGCTTAGCATCTTGCTTGTCCCCATCATTGGTTTGCAAGACATTAAACATTTAAGACCAGAGTCTCTGCTGGTCACTTGAATGAGAACTATCACAAAATGTACCAGTGAGGGTGTATTCGAAATGATCCAGGGGAAATGAGCAGCTCAGAGTATGCTCTAAAACTCATCGGTGTGGCCTTTCCTGGGGCCATGTGAACTGGCCATCTGCTCACCCAAGACAGAACCAATGACAGAAACAAAGCAATGATGCCACCCAAGTGTGAGCCGGTGAGTTTAACTGGGGTTTCTTCCAGGAGCATAGGTGAGGGGCTGCTGGGAGCAGCATGGGCAACTACACCACCAAAGTCTCTTTCTCCCAACACCTGTTAACTGCTCCCAGAGCCTCCCAGGGATTTGTGAGCCCCTCCCCCAGCAACTGTTAACTGCCTCTATGTCCTCAGAGGGGGTCAGGGCCTTGTGAGCTCCTTCCTGGAATAACATTAATGGGCTCCATCTGTAAAAGTCTCTTACTGGAAATTACAATTCAAGAAGACAGCAGCTGGACTCAGCCACTGTAGACATTCCATGCGTCCTGTAGAATCACAAGTCTGTAGTCATAAGAGGTGGGCATGCTGACATCAGTGAGCAAGTCATTAGAGGGGAAAATGATGAGGGCTAAAATCCCAGGCTGCATGAGATTTGCTAGGGAGCTCTTGTGTAAGTAGGAGAGAAATGACTGGGAGTGGAACCCTGTCTGTAAGGTTTTGTATCAGTGCTCAATAGCGTGCCTTCCCCCGACACATATAAACTTTCCTAAACCACATGTCCACCTCTTACTTCTATCCAGAGTAGTGATCAGGAGCGCAGGCACAGAGATAGTCCTAACTCTGCCACTCATGAGCTGGTGGTCATGGACAAAGTTGTATAATGTTGCTAAGCCTCAGTCTCCTTCTCTATACGATGAGAATAGTCCAGCCACCTGGTAGACCACATATGGCTTCCTTTTTTAAGGAGTGGATGAAATGATGGATGCAAATGGCTGAGCCCAGCCTCTGGTCAGCAAACACTCCACAAACTGCCTTGTTGGTGATACTGAGGAACCTTCCAAAACAGAATATGAGTGTGGCCATGGAGCAAGAACTTACATCCTTGTTCTGTATGTTTCTGATTTGTTTAGGTTTGGATCTGGACCAGGCAAAACTTTACTTTTTCTCAATGAAGAGGGTGTGCAGGTCCCGAATGCACAGAGACAGGAAGTTCAGTAGGTTTTTATTCTAAGGTGGTGGCTGTGTCTTTTCCCCATTGGCCGGGGTCTGACCTCACAATCTTACTCAATTGGCTAGTCTGGAAAGAATTGGCACACAGGAAATGAAGGAGGAAAGGGAAAAGGTCGCTCTTCCAGGCCATCAAATTCCCAGAACACAGTAGAGGGCCTTTGTGTGAACATAGGTTTTACTGGGCAGGGTGGGGTGGAGTGGCGGTAGAGGTAAGTCTTGCCTAAGTCTTACAAGTTAGGGGAGATAAAAAGATTCAAATTCTTTATCCTAAACACAAATTTTACAGTATTTGATAGAAAAGATTCATATTTAATATTAAATAATTAATATTAATATTAATATTACATAATTCATTAAATAATATCTCTTTATTTTTATTTTCTTATTTTTTAAATGATGCATTGGATTTTCTAAACACTAAGACAGTTTTCAATTTATAAAAGAACAGAACCCATTTCAAGGTAAGCAATCAAAGATGCTTTGAGATCTTACTCATTTTGAGTTCATTACTTTGGTGACCTATGCAGGGCAAGAGGCTGACGCTGTTACCCTGGGCCCTTCCTCAATGGAGAATCAAGCAGAGCTTTCTGTGTCCTCAGCAAATTCCACATCACTACAAAGCTCTGAGAATTGTGGCTCTTAAACAACTTCTGCTGTTCTAATGTCTGTCCCACAGAAGATTTGCCAAATAGTACTTCAGAAATCAGTTTTTAAAGACTAGACAATTCCACATTTTTGTCATAATGCGTAATTGAATTTTTCTGTTGGGAAATGGTTACATCTGCCACATAAATGTTTTTTAAAAGCAAGAGGACTTCTGACCTAGAGAAAAAAAATTTGCTCACCCATGCAACTAAGGATTGAACACCTTTGTTACTGTGGGTTGGTTTGGGTCTCTTCAGATAAACTCTCAGGAAACAATGACATGACTCCAAAATATGGCAAATTCTGTGACAGGAACCAAAGGTTCATGGGTTTCACATGAGGTTTGGAATGGACTAGAGGACTTGTGAGCACTGTAGGCAGGGTTGATGCACTGCAACCACTGTAGGCGGGGTTGGAGCATGGCAATGTTGAGGAACATGAGAATGCGCATAATGCTAATAAGGAAAAGACTACTGCTGTCAAGTCTATGGTAAACATTTTCTTCACAGGCTACATATATGATTTTTCAGTTCAGCTGTGGAATATGTAGTATTGTGAATTACTAATTGATATCATTACTGGATGGGTTTGCCCCTCTGTTGCTAGCACTCCGAGAAAGGAAACTCCTCATTTCAGAATATCTACTCACACACTGTGAAAATATTCACACACATGATGATTATCAAAAACACTGTACTTTGAATATTTTTTTGAAAATCTCAGCCACAGCCTACTCCCTCATCCTCCCCTCCCAGTCCCTCTCCCCCATTTTTCCCTCCCATCCCCCAATCTCCTCCTTTTTCATTTCCATCCAGCAAAGGGCAGGTCTCCCATGAGTATCAGTAAAACATGACATATCAAGTTGCAGTAAGACTAAGCACCTCCCCGTGTATTAAGGCTGGGCAAGGTGACCCAGCCTTAATGAGGCCTACTTATGAGAAGTAGGGTCCCAAAAGCCAGCAAAACAGTCAGAGACATCCCCTGTTCACACTGTTAGGAGTCCCATTAGAGGATCAAGCCATACAACTGTAACATATGTACAGAGTGCCTAGGTCGGTCCCATGCAGGCTCCCTAGTTGTCTGTTCAGTCTCTGCAAGCCCCTATGAGCCCAGGTTAGACTGTGTGAGCATTCCCATGGTGTTCTTGACCCTTCTGGCTCCTACACTCCTTTCTCCTTCTCCTCCTCAGGATTCCCGAACTCTGCCTAATGTTTGGCTGTGGGAATCTGCATCTGCCTCCATCAGTTGCTGGATTGCTGGTAGTAATGGCTTTATCAGAGGTACAGCAGATGGCAATTGAAGTTCCGGTGTCAGTCCACCAGAAGAATATCACTCCGATGAATATGTCTCGTTCAAGCAAGGCTTACAAGAATACAGACTCCAGAATGTATTTTGCTTCTGTTGTCTCCCTGTATGCTTCCTATTACTATGTAAATGGTGTGGGGAATTCCCCATTACCTGTATTGTGTATGTCTATCTCATGAACACATCTCTTCTACAGGGCATATTTATCTGTGGATTGTCAGGAAGATGCTGTATAATTTTTGACACAGTCAGGGTCTATTGGGTTCCACTAAGAAGCTGCTTTAGCCACAGCTTAGATTTATGATTTAGGAAAACATGTGAGTCCAGACTGGCTCAAATTCCTTTAATCTTTATGCTGAGAATTGCAGCCACAGGTTTCTTGTACATCATTAGGTGAAACAAAGCTTCAGAAGAGCTTTAGATTAGACCAGGTACCTTGCTATCACAAGGACTCACAGCAGAGCTGCCTGGCTAGGTTGTAAATACAAAGATTGTTGTGGGAATTCCACCTTTGGGTTCAATGACCAATTGGATGGAGCATTTTGGCCTTATGGATGTGGTCTTCTCGGAGCATACATGACCCCTTAAAACCTATGGAGCAAAGGTCACATGCTCTCTCTCGGGTGGTTGGAGCAGTAAACCTTACTTCCATGTCCCCCATTAAAAGAGAGCCCAATTATTTCTAGCTGGCAAATGATTGATTACTTACACCCATTCCTGACCTCAACTTGTGAAAATAAATTCTGACTAGTCAAGGCTACAGAAGATAACTTGACTCTGTAGCCCCAAATGAGGGCTGCAGATGTTCCTGGATAATTGAAACTCTTATACTGCCTGAAATAATTGGTTGGGATATACAGACTGAAAAAAGACATGAGAGGGAGCAAAGAAACAACATGAATGTAAGAGCATGAAGAGAGATTCGACGTGACCATCACAAGGAAGTGACCATCAGAAAGCATGTGAGTTTACGGAGTTTCTAAAACGCCCTCAGATAGAAAAGTTCCTAAAGCCCACTACTCTGCGGCATTTTTTTTTTCAACCCTGCAGCAGCCTGGAAGCTGGTCTTTCAGGCTGCAGTACTGGAGATGCCTCTCTGATGACAGTTGGGCCCAGCACCAGTCTTGTCACAGGAGATGGCCAGTTTAGGCTACTTATCCACTATTGCTAGGAGTCTAAGATGGGGTCTTCCCCATAGACTCCTGGGAGATTCCCCTGCACCAGGCTTCTGCCCAACCCCAAAATGCACCCCAACAGTCCCCCTTATTGCTCACCTCCTCCGTGCCCCCCAACCTGTTCCCTAAACACAAATTTTATAGTATTTGATAGAAAAGATTCATATTTAATATTTCTTATAAATCCCTCTTATTTTTAAACATTCTTTTCTTCAATAAGGAGCCAAATGGATAGAGGATTTTGTAAGTCCATCAAGAGATTCTAATGAACTTTGATTTGGACATTTAAAAATCTCTATCCACATACTGTAAGGCTAAAGTTAACCTATAAGCCCCATTTGCCCAAGGATAGATAACTTCCTGGAATGCTGGAGGCCCACTGTTCATGTAAGATAAAGAGTCATGTGTTCTCACTTCAGTAAACTAGGTTGGTTGCCCCAACAGCACAAAATGTGCTTGATCACACATAGGAGGGAGGTGTGTAGGCAAGAAGTACATCAGCCTTGTGGGTTTGGCCTTTTAGGCATCTGACTGACCTAATTTAGTGCCATTTCTCTGGGGATCCCAGGTATGGACCTGGCCAGTATCCATCTTCCCGGGCAGTAGTTAATAAAGCTTGCTTCAATTGGACAATTGTGGATTCAGCCTTTCTCCTCAACATCCTCAGGTTTAACAATGCCAGTCAAGGACTTCCTTTCCTCCCTATACCTGACAGTTGGGGACCTTTCAGATACCCTCCCTCTGGAGTGAGTATCACTGCACCTGACACCCCAAATTCAGCAGGAAGAAACTAAATTGGTTATCGCCCCATTCCCATAATGGTAGTAGGGTTACCTCTTCAGAGGGAGGGAGTATGAAAGAGCAAGAAGTGGCTAAGCAGTTTAGGGTACAAAGACCCCCCAAAGAAAAGTAAACAATTTCTTCCTCAACTAAAAGCAAGAAATGTCTTTGGGACTCTAGGAAGCTTCATCCTTACCAGAGGACAAAGATGCCAAAAGTGTTTGGGGCACTCTGATCTGTTCTATATGCTTTTAAAGTATATTTCATCTTTTGGTGGATGGACTATGGAAAGAATCTGTGCTGAATGAGTAAAAAGCAATTTACTTATAGTATAGCTTGAGTATTCTCTCTGTTTATCACATGTAATCGCCACTGCATAAAACAGCTTGACAGAAATTACCCAACGTAATTATCCTTTAGTATTCTTTTTCCATTGACATTAGACAATAACTTCCTGGCTTTGATCCTTTTACTACTTTACACATTCTAGGTATCCAGGGACAAAAACAAATCAAAATTGTTTCCTACTCATCCAGTATAGTAGAGGGTGAAACTGTTCTGGCAGCATTAACAGTGTGTCCTCAAAGCTACTGTAGTTTATGGTTCTGTGACCCCATCTACTGAAGTATATTGTGCTTGGCACCACGAGACTCTGTTCCTTCCTGTAGGTTTCCAGACACCTTGAAGCCAAGACTATTTTCAGGATGCAACTAGCACTGAGCATGAGTCATCGGAAAGGATTCCTGCATGAGTGAATGGGAACATGGATGACTGGATGAATGCACGCATAAATGAAAGAATTCAGGAGCGTGTGGGATAGGATGAGTTACCTAGACAGCACAAATTAGAGGGCCCAGACGATCTCTAAGATGTCTATTTATTCAGTTCATGACTGGCCTATGACTGACATATCATGATGGCATTGCACTGTCTCCACTGACACTAATGTACAAATGATAGAGGACAGACTTTTATTAGTGTCAGGAATTGTAAAGCATTTATGAAAAAACTGCCTATTTTGTGTTACTATACACAACGTCAAAGGTACTGCCATTCCCACATTATTTATTATTTGTGTGTATGTGTGCATGTGTATGTACATGATGTATGTGTGGACATGCATGCCACAGTGCATGTGTGGAGGTCAAAGGACAACTTTGTGGAATTGATGCTCTCCTTCCACTCCAGTGGCTTTAAATGTATTATCAATATAGTATAACCATCACCACCATCATTTCTATAACTTTCCATCTTGCAAAACTGAAACTCTGTACCCATTAAACAGGAACTTCCCATATGCCCCACCTCACAACCCCTGGCAATTGCCATTCCAGTGACTTCTCTATGAGTTTGACTACTCTAAGTATCTCATATAAGTAGAGTTGTGCAGCATTTGTCTTTTTGTGACTAGTTTATTTCACTTAGCACAGTATCCTTAAGGTTTAGTACAAAAAACAATTCTAAGTATTTTTTTTTAAATTCACACAGGGAAAAAAGAAGACAGAGTAGACACACACACACACACAATTTGTTTAGAGATAGGATCTTACACTGTAGCCTGAGCTGCCTTGGAACTTACTATGTAGCCCAGGTTAGCCTCAAACTTGAAGTAATCCTCCTGTCTTGGCTTTTCAAGTGCTGGGATCACATGTATTAGCCACCATGCACCCAGCGTTTAAGGCACGTATTTTTAAACTGCATAAATTTCCTTGCAGAGAGGACAAACCTGGTAAGAATCTGAACTGTTCCAGCAGAGCCTACGAGCAAGCAGCCCTTTGAAAAACTCTATCAAGCACAGCTCTATTTACCTTGCCCTATATGCATGCCCTGGTTCTGCATAGAGTGAAATTAGAAGGACCTGGGGTTGGATTACAGTGCCACTGCTCACTCTGACCTTGTAAAACAAAGGTAAAGTCTACCTCACAGAAACAGAGGTAGCATCGGCCATGTCTCAGTCCTAGATAAAACTGGCTCCTCTCCTCCTCTCTCTTCTCTCTCCTCTCTCTCTCTCTCTCTCTCTCTCTCTCTCTCTCTCTCTCTCTCTGTGTGTGTGTGTGTTCATTTTCCTGTGTGCATTATGAAGCCAGACCATCAGTCCACTAGCATGACCTTTCTGGGTCAAAGAGCAGGAACAGTGGCCCTCACGGAACTGGAGAAAACCTCTATACACACAAGGAATCAGACCGATAGTCTCTGATGACAAAGCCGAGTGCCACGCACTGCCTTCCTCAGTACTCGGATCACAACCAGGCTTGTTAGGGGAAGCAATTATTCAAGAGTGCTGGCAGAGGAGGGCATGAAGCAGCAAACACCTAACACTGACTGGCCAGGACACAGACTCACTGATCTTTTTGAGTCTGAAATTGGGTCACTGTATCCTCAGCAGTAACCTTGGAATTCTAATGACGAGGGATGAAAGCACAGAATGCAGAATGAGCATCTGTGCACCGATGGCACTGGTAGGCCTGGCTGCGTCAGCAGCAGATAAACTCCAAGGTGTGGAAGTGTCTTGTTTCTAGTAAGAATAGAAGATCCTGAAATAGTGTTCTCCCAAATTCTCACTTCCTCCTGTCTGCAAAGCACTGACTAGTTAGTAAACAGCAACAGGGGGCTGGGAAGTTGACAGCCAGGCTGGGGTCCTGGTGAAGGCTGTCCAACCATAACCATAACCGAATAAATCAGGTGAGGTTGGACCACATGGTCCCTGAAACATCTTCTGATACCAAAACCCTATTGGTCTAGGAGTAATGTGATTTCTAAATGGATTTCTCCCATTTAACTTAATATTTCCACAATAGCTTTGCTTTATGAGCACGGGCACGCCCCCCCACCCACACACACATACACACACACACATATGACAAAGACAGAAATTATCTCCAGGAAAGGACAAACAGAGACCTGGAGGTAAAGATGATTGGTCCCAAACCCATCTTGACATCCTGAGGTTTAGAAAATGCAGTCATTTTTGAAGGAGTCAAAATTATTAAACAGTGAAAGAAAAGCATTCTTAAAAGTTGCATTGTTTTACAACAGTGTGGTTGTGAGGTAATTCAGAGTGATGATACATCACAGGGTGATGACACAGGTGGTCCAGCTGTCACACAGACAGTAGTGTGAGCTACACCCAGAGGCTTTCTGGGGACACAGGAGGAAAAACCTCTGACCCTTAAGATCTCAGTTCAAATCTGACTCTCTCCAGGATCTTTCCCAACTTCTGCCCATCCCAAGCCCACCCCCAGGAACATGCCATAAGTCACGCTCCACTGGCCTTCTACAGCACTTTCCTAGTGCCTTCTGTGACATTTATAGCTTCCCTCTCATATTATAAAAATTGATATATTTTGTCTCCTTTATTATTAGTTCTTCACATGTCCCCAAATTGCTAGTAGAAATAAATGCTTGTAGAAATGATAGTTTTCAGAAAAATGATTTCTAAAGTTCCTTTTTACTATAATGCATAAATAAAAGATAGCTTACATTGTTACATGGTATAACTAAATTGTACCTAAATAAAATATAGTTTTTGAAACTTGTTGTATAGTTTGGGTATACAAAAGTAACCCACACTTTGTTTCATCTGTATCTTGTTATAGATGCCGGGAAGCTAAATACCTTCCCAGACTCTCTTGCAGCTATGCTCAGTCATGACACTTTCTGGCCAATAAAGTATAAATAGAAGTCAGTGAAGCATCTTCTAGGAAAGAATTCTTTGAAGGATGAGATTCTTCTGGTCCCTCTTTTCTACCCTTTCTTTTCTCTTGTTTTCATCTGAAATGTGTAAACAATGCCTAGAAGTATCAATAGGAATCTATTGGCAAACTGATCTTACACATAATAAATATTTTTGGACTTAATAGAACTTTTTAAAATAAAGAGTAAATTATCTAAATTTATTTTTGAAGGCCTCAAATACTTTCATCTATGAGAATGGCTTTGTTTGAGATCTCACTAGAAAACACCCTCTGTAGTCATTTCCATAGAAAAGAATCCCTCCTGTCAAAATTCAAATCATGTATTTAATTGTACTCCCACACACGGAGACAGCAATAGACAACACGAAGACTAGAACCCCACTCCTTTCTCCAAGTTTTCACAGTCTGTGGAAGAGGCAAAAACATCAGCTGCCCAGCGCTACGAGGTAGATGCTACCCTAAGGATACAGGCCACTCGGGTGATGTAGAAAAGATTCACACACCTGTCAAAATGTCACAGGCAACAAAACCTAGCAAATTTTGCTCAGCAGTCTTTTAGACAATGAACTGGAACAGTCCTTGTTGAATATTTTAAAGATAGACAACATTTTAAAACAACATTCACTATAAACAAGTTTTAATTCATACGATGGCTAAATTAATTAAATCAAGCTATTCAAGTCCACAGTGTACTATGCTGGTTTCAATACGGTGGTTTAACATTACTTTAAGACTCTTTACTAACAGTTAGGAGGCCTACTTAAACCTTCTTGGGATTTTCTTCTTGGGGAAAGTCTTAGACGCAACTTTTACTCACACTGAACACAAAATTAATGGTGCTTAATT